>VUQH01020159.1:1613-16731 GCA_015106775.1 Etroplus canarensis | reverse complement strand
CTTCCTGATGCAACCCTCCCCATTACCAAGGCTTGGGACCGGCACTAGGAGTACACTTGCGTGTGGCCCCTGTGGTTGGGTTAACCAGAGCTTCTTTTATATGTTCCTCAAATCATTCCTAATCAAATTTTGCAGTGCGGCAGGGTGCATTATTCTGCTGAGAGATGCCACTGCCACATGTGGGATTTCCAGTCATGTTTAGGTGATGGTTCTTGTCAAAATAACATCCACATAAATGACAGGACCCTTGGTTTCCCAGCATAATGCTGCCATGTTCTTACCATACATGCATCTCTTACCCAGGTAAATAGGTAAGGCTCACACACACACACACATACACACAGAGTTGACCACAAGATGTAAAAGTATGTGCACCTTGTGTCCATTGTTTTATGGTCCCATTCACCAATACTGCATAATGGGAATACCACACAATACTTGCTGTTTGGGAGATGCTCTCATCATCTGTCATTTACAATTTTGCTCTTGTAAATACATTGCATTATATGTGACCATATTCCCAGTCACAAGCAGCATCAGTGAAATATAACTCTTATTGCAGCAACTGTCCTGTGTAGCTTTTGCAATTCCTTTGACACATATTTAGTCTGCAGTTGTAAAGTTGTGTGTAAATATCACATTTAAAGATTTAGTTCAGTGAAATAGCAAATAAATTCATGTGTTTAGAAAAGCTGAAGTCCACAGCAGCGTTTTCAATCCTCAATAAAAAATTAGGGCTCTGTCACCACCTTGCTTCTGAATAGCTATCCTTGTTACTGTGGCTCTGACTTTTGGATTGCTCAAAGCAGGTGACATTCAAGAGGTAAATATTGTATCCTCAGATGTCAAACTTTCGGTTATTGTAAAATCAAAAGCAAATCTCCCTTTGGAAACCTTATTTACTAAGATATATTACTACACTTGTCACAGCTCACAGTTTTAAGCACCCCACCTATAGTGAAAAAAAATTGATACAGGTATGAGATTATTTGGTATGGGGTATTCAAAGCACCATAGAGCCTTCTACCAATCTCCAAAGGGGCCTGTATGAAAACATTAGTTTTGTTTATGGGCGTGCTGGCTTTGTCCTTCACGTGGCCTCTATGGGTGATAAAGTGAGAGTTACACGATCCACCTTAGGCAGAAATAGGAAATGTTGCTGTGAACACCAGCTGTTGCTTAGGTCGACTCGGGCAGTGAGAGGCCTCGGCCTTCCCAGGCGCTACTAAATAAAGAGACTACTGTGCTGTGTAAGACAGTTTGCCCCCCCCTCCCCCCCCTTTACCACATTTACTTTACAAAGGTGTTAAACTGTGCAGGTGGGGAGGATTGCATACATAGTTTTAGCCATAAAGGGGATGAGGGTTGCCATCTGAAGAACATTATTTGCACAGCGTTACAGCATTGTGGTTAATGTAGAATCAACATTTGTCAGCTGCCAGACAGAGGCTCTGGTGGAGAGACGGGGGTCTAACATGTCAAAGGATTCACTCCTACCATTCCAGACACTCTCCCACAAATGAATGACGGCTTCCAAGACATCTCAGCCCCACAACTGACAGCACAGATTCCACATTCATCTCCTGCCTTATCTCTGCGGGATCATACGCACAAGAGGTGAAGAGCAATTCTATTAGCTGTCAGCAGCCGAGATGCCTCGCTAACAAAAACCTGGGGAGTATGGGAGAGGAAAACATGATTGTAACCCCTCTGGCACCCAGTGATATTACACACACTGCAGTCGCTGTCAAAATTGAATGTTTTCAAAGAAGAGAGTTAACAGGAGGCATGTTTTGCATGAACCAGTGCTGGCAGTTAACAAACCAAGATGTACACATGGCATTGGGTTTCTGTCAGGTTTTACATTTCATCCAAAATTAGAGCTGAGGAGGATTATTGTACCTCAGGACATAACTGATTTCATAAAAATGTAGGAGCTATTTCTCCTCCTGTCACCACTTGAAAAGAGAAATGATTAAATCTTAAGACAAACATTTACACAATTTACACTCATACGGTAATTTTTCTATAATCCAAGCTGTAATCAAGACAACTGGCAGGAAGATGTGGAAGAGCAAAAGCACAGACAATCTCGAGATTGCCGTAATTGGAAATCACAAATACATGGTAAATTAACCTCCTCTGGGCATTATATATCTCAGTGATACTAATTAGTGTTTTATGCTCCAAACTGTATTTGTTTACAAGCAAAAATGCTTATTGCCCTTTTAATATTTCAAAGAAACATGGAAGTGTATTTTTTTCTCCCTGAGATAAAATGCAATGACACTTAGTGAATCAGGAATCACACCTGACAAAACTGCATACTCTGCAATCCAAGGTGTCGATCGAAGCCCACTGGCTTCAGTTGAGCCAAAACAGTCTAATATACAACTCTCCCCCTTTGATTGCAACCATATGTTCAATCAGAAAGCATAAAACTCCCAGTGGGTAGGTGGCATCTGTCCACAAGCTGATTGATGTGCCAGAGCCTGGGAGCTGCCTGGGCCGGCAGCCCACGACCTGCGACACAACCCCATCACTTTTATGACATCTTAAGGAATCTTTTTAATACAGCCCATTACTGCTGACATACAAATCTTCCCCAATGTGGCCCCATCTATGACCTGATCAATTTTTACACTGCTGAGCTGCACCCTTTCCCCTCATTTTGTCATCTCAAAATTCATATTATATAAGATTTCCTTATGGGAAAAAGTGCAATAAAAATATGTTACCACTCCAAAGATGTGCACAAGTCAGTACCTGTTACTAAAAATCTTCGGAGAAAATAAAATTTGTTTCTGTAGTAAGCAGAACTGTTTAAATGTTATTTATTTTTATGTGCCTAAGAAAATATATTGTGAAGTGCAGCATTGATTTAGAACATAACCATGTCTCGATACAAGTTGGAGGGGCTGAATTTATGAATCCTTTGCACAACATCTTTAATTGAATTTTCCAAATCTCTCACCACACACAAATAATCAATACCTACTGCAGAGGGAAACTTGCCTCAGAATTATTAGGGCCTTTCTTTTTCAATTTTGTAGTCATCAGCACATACAGGCGCTGCGGGTATTTGTAAGGCCATGACTAGGCCCAGAGGATTTATGCCCACCCCAAACCTGATTGCTTACTGAATGTGACTTCTTTAGAATGCTTACTGAAACTTTTGTTAACCTTAAAGGACAGTCAAAGCACTTCTTCAATCTGTAGTCTCAGTCTAAAGAACAAAGCAGTTTAATATTACAGCAAGAAGGAACTGATAAGGCAAGAAAAGCAGGAGAGAAAGAGGAACGTTTAAATGTAGGTGGACATGCCATAGTTCTGAGTTGGCATCAGGGTGAATCCTGCATGGGTGCAGAATTTGTTGTTGTTTTCCCAGTAGCTTTTCCCAGTCAGCTGAAATGATGAAACTCTGGAATAAGAGGGGCAACTTTGAAAACTCTTGTTGGCAAAATAATTAATTTACACTGTCAAAAAAGCCAAAGACGATGAAAGGATAGAGTGATAAAAGCAAAATGATCACCAACTTTGGCTTGATGGCGAGAGCACCACAACATTGGCGAGTTTAGACCCTTTTTAGGGGTGCTTAAGCACAATCTAGGGTACACTGGCGAATCAGTTTTGAGCTCTATCCAACTGGATGGACGTCAACCTGTTTTGATGGACTATACAACAGCATTTTACAGGACCGATATTATTCTAAACATGGATTGAACAGGATGGTCTGCTACTACACTGAAGTGACAGACTACATATCTTTTCTTCACTCAAGGATAGCGTACCTGATGCCCTGTGTTGAGTCTGCACAATAGTGGGAGGGTTTATATGAACTTGAAAACAAGTGTATGGAGAGACAACTTGATTTGCCAGTGTCTGCATGGAATGATGCTACTTTAATGGTGGACTGCCCCCATACAGTAAAGAGACTGAAACAATGTTTTGCATATTTCTCTCCATATCTGCTTTGCTACAAATTGAACTCAAACTTACTTTCTGGCGATCATGACTCTTTGCCTGAGGTTTCATGAAATAACTAAAAGGTTCACCCTAAAGAAGGTATATTATATTAAAATCGGTGATTGATGACCCACTCTATCTCTTGAACAGCTGTGGCTCAGGAGATAGTGTGGGTTGCCCTCCAGCAGGAAGGTTGGCAGTTTGATCCCTGGTTTCTCTAGTCTACATTTCAAAGCATCCTTGGGCAAGACACTAAACCCCAAATTGCTCCCAATGTATCCATCGGAGTGTTCATGATAGTTAAATGCACTGAAAGGCATAGAATAAAGCACTGTGTGAACATGTCCCCCATGGTGTAGTGGTTTACACATTCATCTTGAAAGGTCTCTGGTTTGATTCCAGGTGGGGACACAAGCCCTTTTCACCATAGAGGATTGTGTCAGGAAGGGCATCTGGTGGTTCTCAAAAATTTTTGGCATGCCTCAATCCAAAAAAGTTCACCCCCTACACTACACAAAGTTTTCCTTAATAAAAGGTGCATATTATCAGCACAATAACCAGTGGGTCCACCCCACAGTTTGAGAACAACTAGCCTAACACAAGTGTTTTAAAACAGAAAGTAATTCAAGAGGGGTGCAAGTGAATTTTGCTATTGCCACTTAAAAAGAGCACCCTCAGTGCTCACCAGTATTTGTCACCGTCATGTGCTATTATAGTCTGTTCTACTGCACATTTGCCTCCTCCTTAGGAAAACAAACGTGAAAACTTGTAGTACTTTTTTCTGTGCAACTAAGATCAGTATGTACAAACCCTGATTTTATGGAGTGCTTTGTCTGCTTTGTCTCAACAACTGGAATCACAGTGGAGTTTTCTAAATATGCAAAGATACCTCTTTTGTGGAAAAACTTGGACAAACTGTGTTCATACAACCACACAAACACACAAATATATAACTTAATGATCATTCACTTTAAGTTGGACGGCCTACATATCTGATTTTCCCACGGGGGTAATGCAGGCCCAATTCCAAAAAGGTTGGATGCAGCGTAAAATAGAAATAAAAACACAATGCAGTGATTTACAGACTGTTGTTAAAAGAAGAGGGGATGCTGCATAGTGGTAAACATGGCCCTGTCCCAACTTTTGAGATGTGTTGCTGTCATAAAATTCAAGATGAGCTATTATTCTTCATGAAATAGTAAAATGTCTCTCTTTCAACATTTGATATGTTTTCTGTTTTTTATTAAGTAAATATTGGGTTATGAAATATTCAAATCATTGCTATGTGTTTTTATTTATATTTTACACAGTATCCCAACCTTTTTGGAATTGAGGTTGTACAATCAATTTAAAATTTGAATTGGGGTGCACTTATTACTGAGTGTATGAGTGGAAAATAGTCTATTTGAATGATCTATGGATTAGTATTGACTCTATATTCAGGGTATATGCTGATACTTTAGTAAATAGGCATATATAGTAATACACACAATATACATAAAAATGTATTCCCAGGTGATGATCTCATGATAGGAAAAAAAATCATCTACAAAGCACTCAGCCTTTCCTGTTTGCTACACTTGCATTCAGCACATGACCCATATCAGTAAATCTGGGGAAAAAACCTTTAAAATCAGAGTAGAATCATGCTTCAAGATAATATCCACCATCTATCTGGATTTCATGCTCAGAGCAGATATAGACCAGAGCTCTTCAGTATCAGTTTGTTTGCTTAAAAATGTGTCTCAGTGCACATAGAGGGCCAGTTCTCTTCTGCAGTGATCTGCCTTGACATTGTGAAGTCTGTTGTTCTAAGGAGGTTTCTACGAAACTGATAAATTTCACAGTTCCACCATGTGACAAAAAATGTGACATTCCTGAGGTGTGGATCTACAATGTATCATGTATGTTTGGCTCCTTTACTGGAACTAATTAAAATAATTTCTAACAACCTTATCAGAAAACAAGCTCGCTTTCTGACAATGCTCCCTATTCATTTTCCACAAGTGTCCATTGTATGATTGAATCACAAGAATTGCTCAGCTGCAGGCACAATATGTGCCTAAAATAATCAAATTAATTCTTTCCCTCGGAAATCTGCTCATTGACTTGTTTGTGTAACCATAACAAAATGTTGTTTTTCTCTAAAGGTCACAGAACGCATAACTGTCTGAACATCTCTAACAAGCATCCACTGATGTTGTTAATATTAAATAGCAAAGAGGATGCAAGGAAAAAGCAAATCAAATAGCGAAGTAATACCGTATGGGGATGTCCTTGGGAATCAAACAGCCTTGTGACTTTGTTTGTTTCCCTTATCTCATTACAAAGTCAACCAAACAACTGGAGCAAAAATGTTTTCTTTGAGTCATTCAAAGACCTAAAGATACAATTAAACTGGTCTGAATGGAGCCATTTGGCAAAAGCCATCATTGAAAAAATAGAGCTACCAAGCACAGTCTTGGGTAATACCACAGAGTGAAGTACTTCAGTCTTACATCAATTAGTTCTTTAGAAAAAAAAAGAAAACAAACATGTAAACTGCACAGAACTTTTGGTAGGAAAAAAACAAACTAATAAATACAAGTTGGCAAACAATCCTTTAAGGAAATAAGTGTTGCTTCTATACTCATCTTTAAACACGTGGCAGATTTAGTCTTCAGTAAATCTTGTGATATTATTTATCCTTTAGCTCTGCTAAGCACGTGGCCATAAAGCCTTTTGATAATTAGCGTTATAAAACTCCAGTGATATACAGTAGCTGATGGTGTAAAAGCATAACACCACATGAAGACTGAACAGTAAAAGGTTATTTAGTCTAATATTGTGTGTTCAATTTAATAAATGTTACACTAGATAAACAGACAAAAATGGCATTGGAACTACTTCAAAGACAGGAACAAAACTAATGCCTTCCCTGTCCCTAGACTTAATATTTGCTCTAATTTTAAATAAATTTATGGCACAAATAGGTTATAAATCTAAGACAGGTATTTCAGCTATTTTATACACAGCTGGGTAAGTCAAAGTAGAATAGCTCTTACTTAGCCATGGTTTTGTTCTGACTTTCTTGAACAAACATGCTTAATTGTTTGTGTCCTTACTCCAGTCTTCAAATCAGAATAAGGTCTAGAGAGGCACCTGCTTGTTCACTGCTGCCCTCTGCTGATTCATTAAAACACAGAAAACAAATTACAAAAACATAATAGTGGATAAAAGAGGAAGGTCCCAATAGAAATGAATGAGCAAAGAAATAACGTGCAGCCCTGCAAGCGGCTCTTCTGAAAAGAAAAGCCATGTCAGAAGTGAATATCCAGTATGTAATAAAAACCATCATCTCTCAGTCTGAAGATATGACGGAGACTCAGCCATTTCCGTCAATTCTAAAGATTTAGGACCAAAGAAAAAGTCTTTCTCACGAATATTTCCTCCAGCTCTTTTCTGGTTCTGATGAATGCATCCACTGATCCTTCTGGTTTAGATCTCATGAAGCCTTGCAAGAGAAAGAGGAACAACAAGGTCTTTATACCACAATTCTCATACTATTTTCTATTAAGACTTCATTTTCTATGACACAGTATATTGGTGGTTAGTGGGCTAGAATAGCCTGAGAATGTATCAAAATTATTAAAAACCAAAGAGAGATGCAGATTATTCAGCATTATAGACACCAGAATTATGGATACATACCAAAATAGACTATTTCAGATTGGTAAACAGATGTGTATAACTAAATAGTTAATTATTTTGAAATTCTGTTATAAACCACTTAGATTTAATTTCTGTTCAATTATTTAAATTCACTTTGTTGTGATTTAATGATGTGTTTCATTGGTTTAGAAGTGGTACTGTTTTCACTCTGGTAAAGTTGATTTTATATCCTTAAATAATATTACATTTACTCTGAAATTCATAATACTTCAAATAACCGGTGTGCCCCAAACGACCTTAATATGACATGACCAAGTGAGTGTTATGAATGTACTGTAAACTGAGCTCATGTAACACATTAGTGACAGCACTATAAAATTAAAAACTAATGCTTGTCTTGATGGATGGGCCCAGATACCAAATGTCTGCCTTGGCTAAGGAAATGGTTCTTGTGTTAAGTGACTCTTATACAACTATTTTTAGTGCTATGTAAATCACTGATAATTTGGCCAGTGATGGATCTCCGTCATTCCGTGTCTCCTGTCATTAAATTCTGATATGTCATTATGACCATCAGGCGACTGTGACAACTGAAATATAGCAACTCATAAAAGTGAGTTCTCTGTAACTCTGTGCTTTATACAGACTTTAGCACTTAATGGGAAAGCAGTGAAAAAAAATAATAATTTGCAGCCTGCAATTTAACAGATTGATAAAAGATTTTAAAAAATCCTCCAAAAGATGTCAAAAGCTGTGAATTAGGTATTCACACTTCCAACTGTGAGACAAAATTTTCACATACATTGACTTTGCATTTATTGTATAATAAGGATTGCATACTTGATAGCACAATCTAGATTACACTGGCATGTGCAATATTTTCAAGTAACTGCAACTTTGGCAAACAGCAGGACAACAATATTTACCTCAAAAGGATTGCATCACGTGCTTAGTTAAAATTATTTATAAAAAATAAAGTCACTGAGAATATATGAATATTTTTTGGTTTTTGGACAAGAATTTGCAAAAAAAAACTGAGTCTGTGTGGATATTTCTCAGTCAGGATGGCACATCTGGAAACTGTATTTTTTTTTCTCCATTCTTTCCTGCAAAATAACTCAATCTCTGTCAGTTTGTTTGGGGATCAGCATGAACAGCTCTTTTCAGGTCGAGTCACAAATTCTCAATTGGATTAAGATCTGGGCTTTGACTTGGCTGATCCAGAACATTCACCTTGCTGTCTTTGAACCATTTCTGTTAGCTTTTGCTGTATGCTTGGGGTCGTTGTCTTGCTGGAAAATAAATCTTCTCCCAAGCTGCAGTTCTCTTGCAGACTGAGTCAGATTATCCTCCAGGATTTGGTGATATTTTTTTGCATCCATGTTCCCCTTTACCTTTACAAGCCTTCCAGAGCCTGCTGCTGAGAAGCATCCCCAGAGCATAATGCCGCCACCACCATGCTTCAAGGTGGGGATGGTGCGTTTGTGGTGATGTGCAGTGTTTGGTGTTCACCAAACAAAGCGTCTAGTCTGGTGGCCAAAAAGTTCAATCTGTGTCTCATTAGACCAAAGAATCTTCTTCCAGTTGACCTTGGAGTCGCCCACATGTCTTTTGAGCAAATTTCGGACAAGATTTCATATGATTTTTTTCAATTGTGGCATTTCCTTTGCCACTCTCCCATCAGTCTCTAACTGTAAAAATGTATTTGACTGGTGATAACCATGTACCACCAGGGGGAGCTGAAATATATTGGGCATGACAATCTGACATGCCAACTCCGATAGCATACATTTGCTTGCGATTCCACCAGAAGTAGCTCTCCGCATTTCTTAAAACAGCAGCAGGTCTACTTTTTTTTATGGAAGCTGAGTCAAGTTTTACAGAGTAAGTACAGAGTGGGAAGAAGACAGATACAGGAACAACACAGAGAATCCAGACACAACATCACAGACATGTATCCAGTGTATTCCCCGGGTTGAAGAAGCAGGACTGAAAAACTATCTACAGTATAAGAACAGTATCTGGATGTCATGTCCTGAAGAAACAGGAACAAAAAACCCAGCAAGACCTGACACTGGACCTGAGAGATTCATCTGGCCCTCCAACTGATCCATCAAAGCCTCATCAGAAATGATGGAAGTCACCCAGTGGAAGGGTGACTGTCAAGAAGCCATTCTTCAGGAAGGGAAACAGGAAGAAAAGGTTGAGGTATGCCAAAGTATACAAGAACTGGACTTAAAATCAGTGACAACAGGTCTTATGGAGTGATGAATCAAAATTTGAACTTTCTTGTTTAAATTGTCATCAAAATGTACAGAGGAAGTCAGAGTGTCCCCCAAAGTGTAGTGGTTTACACATTCACCTTACAAGCGAAAGGTCTCTGGTTTTGATTCCAGGTGGGGACACAGGCCCCTCTCAACATGGAGGGTCTCGTCAGGAAAGACATCCAGTGTAAAACCTCTGCCAAATTACCAAAGCAGATTAATCCGCTGTGGCAACCCCTAAGGGAGAATACGAGGGAGCTGCCGAAGGTACATTTCATGTAAATCAGGAGAGAGTGTGTACAGCCATCTGAAAAACATGGCGGAGGCTCTGTCATGGTTTGCAGCTGTATTTCAGGCAGTGGTGTCAGGGATCTTGTCAAAATTGATGGAATTAACATAGAAACGTACCATCAGATTTTGATTCACCATGCAAAACCATCTGCAAAGCATCTGACTGGCAATGGCTTTGTATTTCAGCATGGTAATGATCCTAAACATTACTGCCAATGCAATAAAAGCCTACCTGGATAGACACACACATCACTATCACTCATGGATCAGCCTCCCCAGGGCCTGGACCACAGCATTATTGGGATCAACCTGACAGCTAACAGAACAAACTGCAGCCAACCTCTACACAAGAGCTTCGGAATGTCCTTCAGGAAGCCTGAAGACTTGAAGAAATTACAAGAAAGCTTGCCTAAGAGATTTCAAGCTGTGTTAAAGAATAAAGGCGGTCATACCAGATATTGACTTTCAAGCTCATTAGAACTGCACACACCATTTTTTGTCTTATGCACTGTATGTCCAAGTTTCAAAAAAATCATTCCCATTTCCCTAGCAAAATTTTGCATAGTACTCTACATAGTTTACTACATGAAAGTTTACTGTGAGGATCCAAATTGAGTCCAGAGATGTTATATAAGATTGCTGCCAAGTTGCAAAACTTGCTTCTAGGACTTTGAGTTACACTAATGATTTACCTCCAGGGGAACTTGTTAGCATGAGCCACAAAATGAGTCCAAACCATGACAATAAGAAGACCCTTTGATAAACATGCAAATTTTGCTTTATGTTTTGGTATTTAGCTTCAAGAACTCTTAATACACCTGACTCCAAAAAGTCAGCTGTCCAAAGAGAGTGAATGTGCATCTTAGATAAATGAAATGAAACCCTCTCTTGCAGCCCACTTTGTGCCGCAGGCTGATAAGACGGGTGCTGAAAATGAATCACAACATCTCTGCTGCAGCACTGCCTCAGACTGTAACAAATAAGAAAAGCCCTTCGCGTCAGAGAAAGCCAGGTGAATTTATAGTGATTACTCATGGTACCCAGTCACTCAGCATCAGCTTGCAGCAACATGATGATCCCTAAGCTTTCTCGCTTGAGCTGTTCTGCCTCTGAGGTGGAGGAGGCAGAGTATTTTGTTTCGAAGGGATGAGGCATCATAACACATGCAGTATACATCTCATAAAGGCTAAAATCACCTAGATGGGTGTTGTAGCATCAATAATAGGTACACTGACTCATGTATTAGTCAGTATGCTGACTCATACTGGTGCTCTCCTAAAGAAAAACATTTTCTCCCTTGCGCTATAAGAGTCATGAATTTTACACACTGAGAAGCCTTTGTACCTTTGGTTGCTCCCTTGCATTTTCCCCAAGGGGTTGCCACAGCAGATTAATCCACATTGGTAATTCGGCAGAGGGTTTACACCAATGCCCTTCCTGGTGAGATGGGCTTCTACATTTTTCCTTTTCTGCATTGGCCTTTCATGCCACATTATTGGAAATCTTGAGAACTGTGTACTTTGGGGTTCATACTAGGTTTAAATTTCTACCTGAAACGGTTTCAGTAAAAACATGCATGATGCACTTGAGGTAAACCCCATATTCCCACCTTCCAGATGTCCCCATTTCATATGCTGAGTTATCAAGCGCAGAGATGGAGTCTCTGCAGCCTCACAAGCAGCTCAGACAGGTCTCAACTGGCTGCTTCTTACGCCTGAGAGCGCCTTGCAGAGTCAAAACAGCTGACATCATCCTGCAGGAAGCTGGAAGACTTATTGCAAGGTGAGGCTTGGGTTAGAAAAATATGCTTTGATCCACACAGTGCCAAAGGCAGGCCTTTCCAAAAAGTGTCCCAACATAGGATGAGTGATGTTCTGGACAATAGTTCTTCAAGAGAATATGAGGTTGTCGGGTAAAACTAGGCCACAGAGTAGAATTGGGTGTTAATGTGTGTGAAAATGAAGGTGATGTCAATACTGAATATAATGCATTATGCACAATGGCAATCTTGCCTTGAGTCAAATGGAATATGGAGGCAGGAGAAATGTCTAGTTCTTTCCAGATGAGTTAAGGACAGAGCATGCATGTTTCTTAAGACTCTACTGCCACCCTGTGGTCCTGTATGATCACTGCAACACAAACAAAAATTCCTCAACATACCCACATTCAGATGATATGAATGGATGATAAATTTAACATATTTAATCTTTATTGGAACATCTTTGCTTTTTAAAATCTATAAAGACAAGTGGTTGTTTGAGCACACTGGAGAAAAGCAACAACCAGCATACTGACAGCATCAAGGTCTCTTTGTCCTTTAATCCACGGTAATCTGCTGAAAACTTGACTTCATGGCTTTTCTTGGTTCATTAAGTGCATGTAGTTGACAGTTTAAGAATGAGGGGCTTTAGATGTGCAGAAATGTCAGGAGTTTGTTAACTCTGTATCCCATTTTTAACGTCAGAGCTCTGCGTGCGAACTTGTGGTCATCTCAGATGCCTCTGACTCCTCTGCTTCATCTAGCAAAGGAAAAGATAGTTTTTTTTAAATTAAGCGCTTAGTGTAAACTTTGCAATAATCAAATTGTGAACAGGTTTCACATCCTGCAGTCAATGAAGCAGACAATGCAAACTTGTTGCTGAAATATCCAACATTACCATGAACTAAAACAGTTTCTCCTTGAACTGCTGAAAACTTGGCAGAATGAGTCTGGTGTTGCTCAGAACCATAAGTTACCTTCACCTTGCTTTTGCGTTTGGACACACTCGTCATTTTGCTTCTCATAGCCGTAAGAGCAGATGCACACGTAGCTGCCTTCGTTGTTGACACACTTCTGGTGTTCTTTTGTGCATACCGGCTCTGATTGAGAACACTCATCGATATCTGGAAAATTTAAAAAAAAAAAAAAAGCTGTGTGTATCCAGAGTCAGATTAACAGATTCTTGTTTTTGCCTTTGTTTTGGACTGGTCACTCCCCAAGTAAATAAAATAAACTGAGTTTCTCTCTCATCTGGATTAAGAGGTTCTGCTCATCCATAGCAGTCTGTAGCTCAGAAAATCTGCAATACAATAGTTAAAGTGATAGTTCAACCCAAAATTACATTTACAAACACCGCCCAGCCAAAAAGAGTCACCACTTGGATTTAACTAAGAAAATATGTAAAAGCCTTCTATTCAATAATTACTACAGTGATTATATGGTTTCAGTTGGCAACAGGTAATTTAACCATAACTGATGCAGTGAGCCTCTCATTTCTTAAACGACCACTTGACCATCTTTTCCACGACCAGAAGGGTCAAATTATTGGTCTGCATCAAGCAAAGAAAACTACTAAAGAAATTGTTGAAAGGTCTACAGTTGGGTTAAGAACTGTCCAATGCATTATTAAAAGCTGGAAGGATGGTGGTGAACCATCATCTTTGATGAAAATGTGAAAAAATAAATCTTGAATGATCATGTCAACATTTGGTAAAAATCAAACAGTAGAACTCACAGCTATGTTTAATAGTAAATCCAAGAGCATTTGCACTTACACACTGAAGAGAACTCAAGGGATTGGGATTTAACAGCCGTGTAGACTTAAAACCTGTTATTAGTGAGGCTAATAAGGGAAAAAAAAGGCATTGGTTTGCTAGGGAACATAAAGATTGGACTCTGGAGCAATGGAAAAGGTCATGTTGTCTGATGAGTCCAGATTTACTCTGTCCCAGATTGATGGGAGTGTCAGGAGAGAGGAGGATGAAGTGATGCACCCATCAAACCCAGTGCCTACGTAACATAGTGCCCATGTTGTGACATTACATATGCTTATCACATTGATTCTACAGTAAAGGACTGCTGCCATCAAAGCTAAAAGTGGTTCAAGAAATTTGTGACTTTTTGGCTGGGCAGAGTATTTTTCCCGGTGGTGCCATTTATTTTTTAATTAGCTCCCAGCTAATTAATGTAATGGTATATTGTTTACAAAAAGCTTCAATTTCTTCAGGAATTTTGACTTAACCCCACTTGACATGATGTGCGGCTAAATGCCACGATCACTTAGTTATTTTTTCCCTTTATAATGCAAATAGGATTATTAAGCACCTATGTATGCAACAGCAAAGTTAGTCCTGATAATAGTTCTGAAAATTTTTCACCAATTACCCCCATGGCAACAGACAACCATGAGCGTATATGATTTCACAAATTATTTGTTTTTCATTCAGACTGGACAACTGGTCAGAGAGATATGGCTAAAAATGTTAAGAAAAAAAATTGGCATATACTGCCACCTAATGGCAAATTTGTATTTTCAAAATGGCTGGAAATCTAATTTGTTCCATCACTGCCAAAATTCAAAATCCTGCCTCAAGTAACTTTTGCACTATGGCAGTGACATGAAGGATTTGCGGCAGCTCCCTTCAAGCCAGCTTTTTCCTGATTGGCTGCCCAAAGTTTGAGCAGCAGGTGGGTGGAGCTTCAGTGCTCACAGGCAGAGCTATGTGCCTGAGAAGACCGTAGCAATGATAACAGCCTCCTCCAGACAGATTACAGAATATATTAGAGTTTAAAAAAATTAGTGCAGATTAAATCCAAAACATTATTCAGCTGTATAATAAAGCAATTTACTCAAGAGTTTTTGGTGCCTTCCAAAAATGTTTAGCCAGAGCCAATGGATAGTTATCTAATCATTTTTAACCCAGTTTAGCTAGATGTGGATTTATTCACTCAAGCATGAACATTTTTGGGCTATAAACTGGTCCAAACCTTTCAAAAAGTGAATGATTTACATCATACCTGTGCAGGTTCCCTCTGTGTCTTGGTACCCACTGGCACAAGCCTGGCACTTATCAGGACCGGCTCCAGTGCAGCCAGAGCACACTTTATCACAGGCTTTAAAAGAAAAAAAAAAAAAAAAAAAAAACAAAAAAAAAAAAAATTAAAAAAAAATAATAAAAAAAAAAAA
>VUQH01020149.1:1666-14639 GCA_015106775.1 Etroplus canarensis | reverse complement strand
TGGGGCTTGCTGACCCCTGTATCGAAGACCATGGTCAATAGACAGCTCATGTTGAGAATTTTCAAGACAAAGTCAGAGAGGCAAGGCTGTGATGGTCTGGACATGTTCAGAGGAGCGATAGTGGATATATTGGACAAAGGATGTTGAAGATGGAGCTGCCAGGCAGGAGGAGAAGAGGAAGACCACAGAGAAGATTGATGGATGTAGTGAAGGAGGACATGCAGAGGGTTGGTGTGAGGGACGAAGATACAGGGGATAGGGTGAGCTGGAGGCAGATGATCCGTTGTGGCGACCCCTAAAAGGAGCAGCCGGAAGAAGTAGTTTCAGCTCAGGGTCTTTGGTGACCCTTTTTTCTCTTAGTAAAAGCCTGGAAAGGCATAAGCAATGAAGAAACGAGAAACCTAGTGGATTCTATGGATCATAGACTTGGTGCAGTTATAAAAGTTATATCAGGGATATGCACCCAAATATACTGTCCTTTGATTTTTTTGAGCATACCTCTTAAGCAAGAGTCCAATCCCACAACAATCCCACCACAATGACTCCATAAAGTGCATGGTCTAGCTGTTCTTGGTAACATGTAGCTAAAATCCAATATCATGACATCTCTACTGTCTCTCTCTGTCTTATATATATAGTGGCTGAGCTCTCCTCATTGATTTATCTCCAGTACCTCAAAAGCGATGCCATTACAGTGCATTTATCATGAAGGCCTCAGTGTGAACAGTTGTTCAGTGTTATAAACACTAGGAGATATAGAATGATATTTGTGTGTAGTGGGTACAGTCCTCCCCGCAGCCCCGTCAGCATGGCAGGATGGGAATTTTGCTGCGTTAGTGAATGCTACAAACAAAACAGAGACCCACTTATTCAAGACGTTTACATAAAGGATGCCGGCATTCCAAATTCCCACTGAAATGCACACGGTTGAACAAAAAATGGGGACCTACGCCGTATTCAGAAGGGCTTGTTTTAATGCAGGGAAGATTAGTCCACTAATTGATCGGCAGTAAAAGTTAATTAACTAATTTAATGCTTAGTAAATGTGGTAAGCCATTCATCAAGCAAATCTAGCAAACCGTTACTGAAAGCTGATTCGTGACCATGAAATAGGCTTTTGAAAAAAAAAAAAATCCCTATAACTCAAGGTCCGTTTACTGGCTGCTTTCTACTTTGCCTTAATGTAAACTGACAGAAATTAGACAAGTTGATAAAACGAGCAATTTGAAGATGCCTCTCTGTCCTGTCTGCGGTAAATTCTGATTAGTCATAAATTTTGCTCTCGATGGCAGCTGGTAGCTGACCGCCACAAGTTCGGATTCGATTTCCTTATTCACGTCTTTAGTTCTCAGGTTCACTTCCAAACGGCTTTCTGCTCGCTTGCAATTAGGAGGAACTTCAGATTTGGATGGCGTTGACAGCCGTTTCTAACAATTTGAACCATTTCATCATCTCGCTGGGGCTTTCTTCATGAAATGCAGCCTCACGGCGAGGTTGTGATTAAAAAGATAGTTCAGAACTGCGGCTCTTTTTCCACAGTATTGCCTCCAAGATTATTACTGTTCATTATTCATGAACTTTGTGACGATTTATTCATGTATCCTGATCAGACTCGGCCCCATCACTCAAATCATAAAAACTACTCCTCTCATTCCACAAGCCACATGCAGTGAATGACAAAGCTTTCAAATGGCTTGCTGTGCCTATGAAGTTGTGCTAATCCTCTCATAAAGATAAGGCAAAGTGAAGCGATGTGATGAAAGTTTAATGAACCCCGTGGGGAAACATAATACCAGCAGCCAATAGGATGTGCAGTACAAACAGAGCGAACAGGTTAAAGAAACAGACACAGCCAGGGTCAAGCCGAACGTGTTACACGCCAGTAACTCCTGCTGCATTTGAGCGTTTCAGAGGTGAACCCTGTCCTTTTATTCACCTGTTTTTAGATGCCTTTGGATGTGAACACAGCTGTCACGCTTGAGGGAGTCAAAGGAAGCAAAGTGAATTGTCCTGCAGACATAAGGCTCAAGGGAGCCGGCATACTGCTGGTGCTCAATGAAAACGTAATTCCATTTTCATTTGCACAAAATCTAACATGAGGGTGCAAGAGGATGCAAGGGATAGGGTGAGATGGAGGCAGATGAGCTGCTGTGGCGACCCCTAACGGGAGCAGCCGAAAGGAGAAGAAGAAAATGATGTTCACGTCTTTAATAAATGAGTTTATGTTTAAGTACGTAGGACATTTTTTTAAATCTGTGGTACTGAATTTGGCATTGAGAATCATGTAATTCAAGTGGTATTGGTGCTGACGACTACATTTCTAGTCCCGTGACATCCCTAGTGCCTACTGTAAAGTTTGGTGGAGGAGGAATAATACTATGAGGTTGTTTTTCTGGGGTTGGCCTGGCACTCTTACTTCCGGTGAAGGCAAATCTTAAGGCTTCTGCCTACCAAGTTATTTTGGCCAATTCTATGCTTCCAACTTTGTGGGAACAGTTTGAGGAAGGCCCTGTTCTGTTCCAAAAAGCTCCGTACAGGCATGGTTTGACGAGTTTGGTGTGCAAGAGCTTGACTGGCCTGCACAGTGCCCTGACCTCAACCCCATCAAACACCTTTGGAACGAACTATAATGGAGCTTGCAAGTCAGGCCCTCCCACCCAACATCGGTGTCTGATCTCACAAATGCTCCTGAACAGTTCCCACACACGCACTATAAAATCTTGTGAAAGCCCTCCCAGCAGAATGGAAGCTGTTATAGCTGCAAGGAGGGGGACTCCATATGGATCTCCATATGTGCAGGCGGCCTGATATTTTTGTCCATATACTAGTGTACATTATCAGTTTTGCCAAAGCACATGTGTAAATTGCGTGTTCTTTAATGAAGCGGCACAAGAAGATTCAAACTACCCATGCCACTTTTGTCTAATCAACTCCATTTTTAACTTGCAATAAGACTAAAACATTTCTCTTTGATGAATTTTTGCTTTCTTGAATCCAGAAGAAAGCTCCCACGCTTTTACCGAGTGAGAAGAGCAGGGGCAACTTCTTCAGCGCACTGCACGCACAAAGATACATTTGCTCAAAGTGACAACGGCGAAGAGAACTGAATGTTTAAAAGTGTGGTTACACCGCTCTGGATCTGGCACTGACAATTCCAAATCAACAAGCGTTTGATGTGAGGAACAGTAACAGTAACGGCGACCCAAGCGAGCACGACAGAATGCTGACACATCTTCTGAAACGGGCAACCTTCAGCTCATGAGCTCGCTCTTAAATTGCTGAGGATTTTCTTCATCAAAAGAATAATTCATACTCGCATTTGAGGGCAACAGATTCTCTCAGGTGGCAGGCATGATTAGCATGCATCCTGCAGCGTCCTGGATCCTCGCTTACTTTTATCGTTGCCGTCTAGTTCCTCTGTAGTCCAAAGAGTAGATTCTAATCGATTTCTTCTAACAGTTCTTCAACATTTTTATGTTTATTGCGGAAAACTTTGGGTGCGTTTTACTGTGAAAATGTCTATTTCTAGGGAGCTTTCTACTTCAGTCCTTTGACAAGACGTTGTATTCCCAATTAAGTTGAGGCATAAAGCAGGAGAAAAGCAGCAAAACAAAGAACACTTTAGCACACAGTAAAAAGCATTGTCATGCAGCACCGACTCATAAGGGACAATTGTATAATGAAGCATTAGTCCCACAGTTTTTCACAAAGTACTAGTAAATACACCCACACATAACTAAACCAGAGCAGAGCTATTAGGCAAACTGCATATGGCATGGGGCAAGCTGGTAAAAACAAGACATCAAAACAGTGATAATAATAAAAGATCAGATATACATAATTTTATTGTGTACACATGAGTCATTTAACAGCATGGGGGGAAACAAAATATAGGATTTCTAGGGGTTCATGTAGTTTAATTTAAAAACAATCACATAACTATTAAACTGTGCTTGTATCAAGCTCATTGAATAAAATTATTAATAACCGGTTCTTTTTCTAGGTGTTTTTTTTTTTTTAAAGTTCGGTAACCATTGCAATTCAAGCCATGCCTCTGTGTGGGAGGGAAAGATGAAATTATGAAAATAAAAATAGGTGGGCTGTTTTTTTGTATCTCTGTGGCACAAAGATGCACATTAAGCCCCACATGAAGCGCTGTTTGTGTCCTGCTTCATGTGCGCTGCGTGCCTTAAAGGTGACGCACCACACTCCAACCTGCAGGCTCTGCTGTAAACCTCTGGACTTCTCCCATGTCTCCGTCTTTAATCAGAGGACTCAGTCAGCGTGGCACATGGCCAGCCCTGACCTTGTCCTGTCAGATACTCTCATTCTCAAACAGACTTGCTGTGACAGGCTGGTGTGAGTGAAGGGAGCATCCCAAAAACCCTCTGGCTGGGCCATCCAGCTCTCACTGATGTTCAGCTGTATGGCAGCAGTGAAAGGATGAAACATTATGAAACACACTGTACATGACTGCTGCATTACGTTATTTTGTAAAAGATCAATGTAGTAGTTTTGGAAGCTTCTGTGGCCATGTGTCTGTGATCATTTTGTAGTCATCCTGCGTATGTTGATGCCTAGTCTTCTAGTTTTTGTTGCAAGGCCTTGTAGACATTATGCATTTTGTGTCTTTATGTCATTGATTTTGTATCTGTGTGAACTCTTTTTTTTATCATAATCATCTTTACCGGTTATTAGTAACTTTGCATCATTTTGCTGTCATTTGCCCTTCTATTTAGTAATTTTGTGCCTCTCTTTGTGGCCATATGTGTCTCTTTTTAGTAACCTTAAATGTCTTTGCAGTGACTCTTATCACTTTGCAGTCATTTTGAGTCTCTTGGTAGTTTTAATGCATATATTTGTTGTCATATTGGTTCTTTCCATCATGCAGTAATTTGTTTTCATTTTGCATCTCTTTTTAGTGATTTTGCATATCTGGAATCATCCTGTGTCTCTCTGTGGTTGTTATGCATCTATTTGTCATAATTTTTGTCTCTTTTCTGTAATGTTTCATCTCTTTATACGCATTTTTGTATCTCTGTTATTTTATATCTCTTTGGAGTCATTTTGATTCTCTTTGTAGTTGTTGCGCATATATTTATTATTATTTTGCACCTCTTTAATGTCTTATTGTGTCTCTTGGTGGTGGCTGTTCATCTAGCCATAGCCATTTTTGTCTTTTTTGGTAATTTAGCATCTTTATAGTCATTTTTGCATCTCGTTGTTGTTATTTTGTGTGCCTGTTTTGTTATACATCTCTTTGCAGTCATTTTGTGTCACTTTGTTCTTATTTTTCATCTCTTTGGGCTGATTTTGTTCCTCTTCGTAGTCTTTCTGCATCTATTTGTTGTTATTTTAAATATCTTTGGAGTCATTTTGTGTCAATATTGTTGTTTTGCCACTCTTTCTTAAACAGACTCACACAGTAATTTTGTTTCTCTGGCAATAGTTTACATTGGTTTCTAGTCACTTTGCATCTCTTTGTAGTAATTTTGTGTCTCTTTGTAGTCATTTCTCACCTCTGTGTTGTTATTTGGCCCATCTGTGAATTCATTTTGTGTCTCCTTGCAGTCATTATTTATCTATTTGTTGTTATTTTGCGTCTCTTTGAAGTCAATTTCTGTCTCTTTGTAGTCGTTCTACATCTATTTGTTGTTATTTTGCTTATCTTCATAGTCATTTTGTGTCTCTTTGTAGTTGTTACGGATCTATCTGTAGTCACATGAGCCTCTGTAGTTCTTTCTCTTTGTGCAAATTTTTACATTTCTTTATAGTCATTTGCACCTCTCTATCTTTGCCTTTTTTGTTGTCATTTTGCTCCTTTTAGTTTTCATTTTGCATCTCTTTGTAGCAATTTGCATCTCTTTAGACTGTTTTTGCATCTGTAGTTATTTTGCATTTCCTTGCTATCATTTGTGTCTTTTCTCAGTACTTTTGCTTTTCTTTGCAGTCATTTTATGTTTCTTTGTAGTCATTATGCCTCCCTCTTTAGCCACTTTGTGTCTCTTTGTAGTCATTTTGTTTTTGTGGCCTGTTTCTGTATCTGGACGCTCCTTAAGCCCTGCTCTAGCCCCTACCCCCACGAACTGAGAGAGCAGTGCTGATGATGAAAAGAGATCTGTTTAATTTTGATCTTGTTTTTCCAGTTTGAGCTGTATTCACAAGTGAACCACCTGATACAGTCGGCACAACACTTACTGTAGGATATTGGTTTTCTTCATCTTTTTCTTCTATATTACAATTACTGCTTTCACTCACAGGGCGAGCAGCAAAGTATTGACACTAGGACAATTTAAGATGCTGATTAAGCCAAGTGATTCTGGCTTGTAATAGTGTTTGGTGTT
Source organism: Etroplus canarensis (assembly GCA_015106775.1). Lineage (NCBI taxonomy): Eukaryota > Metazoa > Chordata > Actinopteri > Cichliformes > Cichlidae > Etroplus > Etroplus canarensis. The sequence continues at coordinate 8,295 of VUQH01020149.1, read as the reverse complement.
GTTTATGTGCCCTGAGTCTTATTTCCCAGGGGAACAACCTGATCTAAGCTGTTGTTTTTAGGTACTGATGCTATTTTGTTTCCTTTTTAGTTCCTCATTGCAGTGTTTTTACTATTTCATATGGTATTTAGTACATGTGTTGCTATAAGGATTCTAAAAAGTGTTGCATACTTTTGCATACAAATAAAAAAATGCTTCTGGATTAAATGTGTACATAGAATCTGGTCTTCTGTCAACCAGCCAGTTCAATTACTACACCCCTGTTCCTCTTAAACCTCTTTTATTAGCTTTTCCGCTCCTTATTATTTCTTTATTACTGTTACCAGAACAATTTTTTTCTTTACTAGGACTACAAGAAAAAAATATCTACACTTGCACACTGAAAGATTTTATTAAAACAAGTTGGCAATATTCATTAAGCACAATTCACTTGCAAAAAATGCTTCCTTCCTATAACTGACAATGGCATGTCTGTGTTTTCATCATCAGAAATGGACTCTCTGCGTATTCTGCTCTACTCACTCATCTTCCTGCTCAGCGTTTTTGGCAACCTCCTGATCATTGTGGTCCTGATGCTGAACAAACGCATGCGGACAGTCACCAACTCCTTCCTGCTGTCGCTGGCGGTCAGCGACCTGATGATGGCCATCTTCTGCATGCCCTTCACCCTCATCCCCAACATGCTAGAGGACTTCATCTTCGGAGCCGCCATGTGCAAGATTGTGACCTACTTAATGGGTGAGCAAGACTCTTTTAATGTCAAACCTGAGCTGAACTGCACCATTTTAGTAAATTAGTAATTTTTTTGAGCAGTGTACATGCAGATCAGTTGCGCTTACATGTACATGCACAGTCACCACCAATGCCCAATTTGAACCAGGAAAAAAAACTACTTTGAAGGCCACTATGAGACCTAACTGTGTTTGTGGTATATATGATATCTTGTGGTGGATCATGAGCTGGATAACCTACTGTGCCACTGACGTTTTGGTTCTGGTAAAAGCTTTTTATACCCTAAAAATCCTTCTGTTGTAAGGCACCCCAGCATGTTTGCAAAGTTACCTGATTGTAAGCGTGTAACACATCAAAAGCCTTTAATTCACAGTGAGGATTACTGTGAGAGGGAAAATCGATCACTTTCCTGTGTGGAGGAAACAACTAACCACCACTGCAGATGACTCACGCCCTGAAGAAATGAGAAAAAAAGAAAAAAAAAAATCTGCAGTGACTATTTTGAATCCTACCTATTTTATGATTTCAACTGAACAGGTGATATTCACAGTACATTGTCTGTCTGGAGAGAAACACTTGGAAACCAAACATTCCCTCTGAGGGCAACTTCAAATAAGTGTTTGATGAGGCGATGGAAGCATGTCATATGCTAGTGGAGCTTATTGCAAAGCAAGGGACACGCGAGATGACAAAGAAGCTGTTTTATACAAATAAGAATACAGGTGGGGCTTGAAACTGCACTCACTGTGCGTGATGCTGCTCCAGACTTTCTTCCAGTTCTTATGATGCTTCAGCTGTGGCTCAGAGGTAGGGCGGGTCGTCTGCTTATTGGAGGGCTAATTAGTGATTTGATCCTTGGCTCCTCCGGTTCAGGACTGAACCCCAAATTGCTCCCGATGCATCCACTGGAGTGCGAGTGTGATAGAAAGTGCTTAAAGGCATGGAATAAAGAGCTGAATGAATGAGGTTTGTATTCTAAAAAGCACTTTGAGAGCCCTTTTGCCTTCTGGACTGTAATAATTCTTCATTTCATAGATTCAGCAGGGTGCTGGAAGTATTCCCCAGAGATTTTGGTCCACGTTGACATGATAGCATCATGCAGTTGCTGCAGATTTGGCTTACTGGTCACTCAAAGCGCTTTCACAGCAAGTCACATTTTCACCATACATTCATACAGCACTTTAACCTAGTCATGTGAAGCACTTTATCGACCGCACATGAACAGTTAAGACTTTAGCCTAACATACACGCCTTTGGACTTTGGGAGGAAGCCTGAGTACCCCGGGGAAGCCCACTCAGGCACTGGCAGAACGTGCAAACTGCATACAGACCCAGGACCCAGCTGGAGTTTGAATGAGGAACCTTCAAGCATTGAGGTGACAGTGCTAACAACTCAACAGCTGTGCCGCTCAGGGAAACAAAGCTCATTTGGTACTAAGGGGCCCAAAATATGTTAAGAAAATCTCCCCCACATTATTACACCACCAGCCGGTCAGCAGGTCACCATGACCCTGTCTGCATGCTTAAATGCACTGAGTTGCTGCCATGTGATTGGCTATTGAACTGTTGAATACCTCATGAAGTGGCCGGTGAGTGTAAATAGCACCAGAGAAAAGGAGCGTGATGTTAATGTTACACTTGGCAATCAGGGTATGAAGTGGACCGCAATGATCCTCAATGGTGTTCCGACACCTTCAGTTACTCATTCATTCATTTTATTCTGCTTATTCAAATCAGGGTCGCGGGGAGCGCGGTGCACCCTAAACAGGTTGCCAGTCCATCACAGAGCCAACAGAGAAAGATGGACAACCATTCATGCTCACATTCACACTTATAGTCAATTTAGACTCGCCAATTAACCTAACCCCTCTGCACGTGTCTGGACTGTGGGAGGAAGCTTGGAGCACCCAGAGGGAACCCACGCAAGCACAGGGAGGACACCCAGACTCCTGCTGGCCAGCTACTGGTTTTGAACCTGGACCTTTTTGCTCTGTATGTATAAACGTGTGTATAAAGTGAAATTTTCCTTTGGTTGCTCTCTTGTATTCTCCCTAAGCGGTCACCACAGCAGATTAATCCACATTGTTAATTTGGCAGAGGGTTTATGCCGGATGCCCTTCCTGACACGGTGAAAATGCAGTGTGTAACATAAATACTCCACAATTTAACGCTGTATACAACATGTGCAAGATATGGTGATAGAAAAGAAACTTGTCCAGGTGTCATAGTCACAGGTAGGAATGATTTCCTGTGGCGTTCTGTGGAGCATCGTGGTGGAATAAGTCTGCTGCTGAACGTGTTCCTGTGTCTGTCCGGAACGTCACGGAGAGGCCGTGAAGGATTGTCCAATATTGTCCTTAACTTTGACAGCATCCTGTTTCCTAACACCACTGTCAGAGAGTCAAGCTCCACACCCATTTTATTGCGTTACAACATGCAATTTAAATGGACTTTTGAAAAAATACACAAAATAGTTCAAATTGGTGCAGTGAAATGAAAAAAAAATCATTTAAAAAAAATTCTAAAAAATAAAAAACCAAAGAGCAAAGCGTAAATATATTCTTCCCTCCAAAGTCAGTACTTTGTAGAGCCACCTTTTGTAGCAATTACATCTGCAGGTGTCTTATGGTATGTCACCATGAGCTTGGTACTCCAGTGTTGCTTTAGCAGGATGCTTAGGGTCATTGTCCTGCTGGGAGGTCAACCTCCATCTCAGTCCCAAATCCCTGAGACTGAAACAGGTTTTCCTCAAGAATTTCCCTGGATTTAGCAACATCCATCATTCCTTCGATTCTGATTAGTTTCCCAGTCCCTGCCCATGAAAAACATCCCCGCAGCATGATGCTGCCACCACCATGCTTCACTGTGGGGATGGCGTTCTTGGAGTGATGAGAGGTGTTGGGTTGACGCCAGACATCGTGTTTTCCTTGATGGACTGAAAGTTCAGTTTTAGTCTCATCTGAGCAGAGGACCTTCTTCCATATGTTTGGGGAGTCTCCCACATGCCTTTTGGTGAACTCTACAAGTCCCTTCTTATTTGTTTCTGTAAGCAATATCTTTTTTCTGGCCACTCTTCCATAAAGCCCAGCTGTGTGGAGTATACAGCTTTTAGTGGTCCTATGGACAGATACAGCAGTCTCTGCTGTGGAGCTTTCCAGCTCCTTCAGGGTTACCTTTGGTCTCTTTGTTGCCTCTCTGATTAATGCCCTCCTTGTCTGGTCTTTGAGTTTTGGTGGACGGCCCTCTCTAGGCAGGTTCATTGTGGTGCCATCTTTTTTCCATTTTGTGATGATGGATTTTATGGTGCTCTGTGGGATTTTCAATGTTTGTGATATTTTTTTATAACCCAACCCTGGTTTGTTCTTCTCCACACCTTTGTCCCTGACCTGTTTGTAGAGCTCCTTGGTCTTCATGGTGTGTCTTGTTTGATGGAGCGTCTTGATTAGTGGTGTTGCAGACTGTGGGGCCTTTCAGAACAGGTGTATATATACTTAACCATAACCCTATTCAAGTAATTGTGTGACTTCTGAAGGTAATTGTTTGTACCAGATCTTATTTGGGGGAGTACATACACATGGACTACTATTTCAGTTTTTTATTTATTAGATATTTTTAAATATGCTTTTTAAATTTCACTTCAGCAATTTGAACTGTTTTATGTAAAATTTTTGTGTAAAAAATCCATTTAAATTAAAGATTACGATGCAAAAAAAAGAAAGAGAAAAAAAGCCAGGGGGGAATTTAGATCAAGTTTAAAATAATGAATGAATAGAAATCTAGGTTAATAACACAGCATGAAAAGCTGTGGTATACACAATTTATAAACTCAATTACTTTATGCAAATTAGAAGTTAAGTGTTAGGTGCTGTATTGTACAACAAAGAGAGTGTAATTTGTTTGCATTTGGAAGAAGAATACCAAAAGGTCACTTTAGTACTGAGATGAAGTCATCCGAGTTCCACGGATGGGCTCATTATTTCAGAAATCTTACACAACGTGCACAAGCAGAACAAGGGAGAGTTTAAATGAAAGTGATTTTTTTAACATAACATTCAGCTGGTCATTCGGTGACTGGGCTAATATGTGTTTTATTCTTCTAAAAGAAAAATCTGGCCTGTTTTTGTGGCTTGCAGCCGATCAAGACACTGTGCTCCTGCATGAAATGGCCTGATATTTAACAAGGGTCTGTCTCGCAAAGAGGCTTTTCTCCAGGCTTCTTTTTGCCTGTCAGGAGGTAACCATCATGCTGAAAGTGCTCGAACAGTCACACGTCTTCAGGAGTGTGACTTAACGATGAGCTGGCTCTCATCAGGCCAGAGTTGAGGTGCCACGTGAGGCCTGAGTCAGACCAAAGCACAAGAGACGACAAAGAAACTGAGATCTACCGCAGTACGTCGTCTCATTGCTCCGCTTTGAGATTTTGAATGGTTGAGAAGAGCTTTTGAACAGTTAGGACCACAATCCTATTATTATCTCAGAAATACAATGCACCATCTGAGGGAACAGGCGCAACAGTTCTCCTTTCCAATAGCTGTGCTCTCTGAGCTATGATAGCATCAGCTTTGGACTTTAAATATAAACTTTCTGTTTTTTGGCCACTTTATAATATTTTATGCTTGTTTTAGTTGAGTTAAGGGCTGCAAAGTAGTTTAACTGAAAATGAATGACTGCAAAATGATGAATCACTGAACCACAGGAGTATCTACATTCTATTAACTTGTGAATAATGGCCAGGATGCCTTCCACTGCAGATGTGATAAATGCTCTTTCTTGGCTGCATCTACCCATAAAGCTGTCACAACATTATTTTGTTCTCCTTATGGAATGAATAAGAGTTTGCAAAAGTATTTACCCCCTTTGGAATTTTTCTTTTTTCTTTCTTTTTTTTTGCCTTACAACATGGAGTTTAAATTGATTTTTAATTCATTTTATATAATAGACCTACACAGAACACTCCAGACTGGTGCAGTGAAATGGAAAAAAGCAAAAACAAAAGTATATTTTCAAAACTCTATGTCTCTATGAGCTTGGCACATGTGACCACTGGGATTTTTGGCTTCAAAGCTGATCTGCTCCAGTTCCTTCATGTTGGATGGGTTCTGCTGGTATACAGCAGTCTTTAAGTCATTACACAGATTCTCAGTTCGATTGAGGTCTGGGCTTTGACTAGGCCAGTCCAACACATGAACACGTTTCACTTTAAACCAGCTGTCCCCACCCTTTTTTGTACCAGGGACCAGTTTCATGCATGATAATTTTTCCATGGACCAGTCAGAGGCGCAGGGGTTCCAATCACAAAACCCTTTGTATTCATAGTATAGTCTGTAATCTGAATCCAACAATTACACTTTATATTAGGTAATTACGCTAATTCTACACTATAATATCAACTCACCATAATGCAGAGTCAGTGGGAGTCCTGGGCTTGTTTCCCTGCAACTAGATGGTCCCATCTGGGCGTGATGGGAGAGAGTGACATGATGCTTTCAGTGCAGACATTTAAAGTGGTGGGTCCTCAGTAACTGATTTTGTCCTTCATGTTCACATTTTTCCTTTCAAAAAATTCCAAGGGCTTTGTCTTTTAACCCTGGGTGTTTTGTCTCAGTGTAGGGAAGCAGTTTTCAGGGGTTTGTGGCTTCATTAGCAGGTGTGGAGCTTCTGTATCATCTGTTTCGATGAACCCGTAACTTTTTTCTTTTAAATGCAGCTTTGTTTTTGTGTACTGTACACCAACAGGTGATCATTGTGTACACGCTTCACTAAAATCTGACCAGTGCTCTAGAACGGTGAATGGACAGACGCCTCACCACAGTCTTTGTTCATTGGTCTGCCAGATGAGCTATAAATTAGTCTATAAAACGTCAAATAAAAAATGCTAATTTCCTACCTGTAACAAA
>VUQH01020136.1:1603-33737 GCA_015106775.1 Etroplus canarensis | reverse complement strand
GCAGAGGATCCCCAAATCCAGGTGTGAAAAACTTGTTGCATCATTCCCAAGAAGACTCATGGCTGTACTAGCTCAAAAGGCTGCTTCTACTCAATACTGAGCACAAGGTCTGAATACTTATGACCATGTGATATTTCAGTTTTTCTTTTTTAATAAATTTGCAAAAATTTCTACATTTCTGTTTTTTTTCTGTCAAGATGGGGTGCTGAGTGTACATTAATGAGAAATAAAATGAACTTTTTTGATTTTGGCAAATGGCTGCAATGACACAAAGAGTGAAAAATTTAAAGGGGTCTGAATACTTTCCGTACCCACTGTAACTATAGTGCTGGAAATATACAATGATTACACAATTAATATGATGACACAGATGTACTCATGACACACTAATGAACCCATCATCATTAGTGGTTCATTACTCTCTGAAACTGTAACACTTTGTTATGTGGGGGAAACTAACAGCTAAATAAACTACTGACGCATGGGGGGTATGGATCCAGGAGTAGGAAAATAAAGATCAGTTCTAGTTGAGAGCCAGTAGTGTCCAATTCCTTTAATCAGTGCTGGCATGTTCTCCTTGACAAGTGAGAACTGCAAAACAATGACGTCAAACTCATGGGAGTGGAGCTATTGCACACCTGAGTCACATGTAGGCTTTTTTCTACTCTTTTTCCCACACTGTAATCAGACTTTAATAATATTAACAGTTGGGTAAAGCTGAAAACCTGTGTAGGCCTACTTTTTTCCCCTATGCAGAACAAAAAAACTAGCTGGAAAAAAAATTATAAAGAACCCAGACTGCAAGCAGAAACTATAGTGACAATGGTATCAATAAAAGCTTATCAACATTCTAAGTCTGTTGAAACTGAGACTTCTTCACAGTAATGCTTAATCTGCTTGCCAGACGCTGGCTCTGACGTAGATGAAATTACAAATGAGGCTGAGTTGTATGGCCAAAGAACAGAGAAAAGAAGATGAACAGTGAAAGCAGCAAGACGGATAGCCAGCAACAAACAAAGGACAATCGAAAATTCCTGTCTTGAGTCAAAACAGACCACCAATAGAAGCCTTGGAAACTTTAATCTTTACAACACAGAGAAGATCTGTGCACACAGTTGGTCTGAGAAAAGAACTGCTCCTCAGTTATTATCAATGGATTATTGTGATGACTCAAACAGAAAAATACTGTTAGATTATCTGAGGACAGTTACCATGGAATGATCTTGCCCTAATGATTCCTGGGATTTGGAGTTTCTTTGTCCAATATTCAGTTATTACATAACATTGTAGCAGGAGAGTTTAATCTCTTTTAGGATAACTTAGGACACAATTATATAAGGGTATTCCTGATGATTAAATTTACTGCTGTGTGTTACTGTGACAGAGAAAACAGTACATCTCTACAGAGGATTTTTGGCTAGGTTTATGACACCAAAATAATTGGGATAAAACAATTGTTCTCTTACATATTTTCTTACATTATAAATCAGGTCCATCCCTTTTCTTTACAGCAGCGCATTATTTCCCCTCCTTAAAAGTCCAAAATATCAGTTTACAGCTTGAGCCAAGATCTACAAAAAGAGAGCCTGTGGACAATAAGGTCTATGTAGTAAAAGTACAACTCAAAATTTTGCAGAGTAACGAGTGAATTGATTACAAAGTGTTGCATGCAGCTGTCTTTGGCACAGGCGGGCTCAGCATCTCTCACCCAATCTACTTGTAGTAGATTGTAGTAGTTGGGGGCTTTGGCTTTTTCTCATTCACCCTGTGGCTTAATAGTAAATGGACTGATATTTATATAGAGCCTTTCTACTCTAACTAATAACGCAAAGCACTTTTTACTATCACCCACATTCACCCATTCACACACATCCATACAGCATTTTTCTATGCCTTTAAGCATAATTTCTGACTAACACGTGCATATTCACACTCTGATGGATACATCAGGGAAAATGACTGGTTCAGCATCTTGCCCAAGGACAATCTGACTAAATACTGGAGAAGCTAGGCGAGACCGAAGTGTCCCGTTCTACCTTCTGAGCCAGAGCTGCTGTCACCTGTCTGCCACGCAGGTCTCCTGAAGCACACAAATCTGCTCTCTTCAGAGGCTCCTTTTGCTCCCGTCTGCACTCAAAAACATCCTGACATGGAGGCAGGGACTGGCAGTTGCTCTTGACAGACAGGTTTTACAGTCAAAAACAGCCTTTAGCCAGAGCATAAAATTGCCTACTCGAAGACCTCTCTCCAAACCACCTTCACTTATTTTTTTTTCCCCCATATGTTCATTCAAATAATAATTTAAGGTGAATAAAATCCCATGTAAAAAGACATCTTTTAAACTTTAATAACTGATGCTCCTAAGTTAATTAATAATTTTAAATACCTGAGATAACAATACTGACCAATTTTTTCACCCTAATTTTAAGAATATTTCTACAAAGACATGTGTTAGGATTGTGGATAACAACTCAGCGGTCTGTCCAAAGGTCCAGCTAGGTCTCTTATACTTGGGAAAGGATTCCTTCAACCCCACTAGAATGATTTTTTTAAACTCAATTAAAATACAACAAAAGAGAACTAGTTTTTAGTACTGCTGTGTTGACCTTTTCTTTTGATAAATCTGAGGTGACAAAAGAAACATTTTAGATCTGAATAAATGGTAAACATAATCCAGAAAATAAAAAAGCCTCACCAGAAAGGTATGTCCTCCCCAGAAGCAAAAAACAAAACCATGCCTGCATGGTGTTACCGTGTCACCCTTAGGCCAAGTTTATTCCAAACAGAAATGGTGGGTGAAAATATTTCTTTCTATATGTTTATTGCTTGTTTACCAGGTTGTATTATATTGTCTTTTTACCGTGAAAGGTTTAACTGCATTTATTGTAACAAGAGTAGATGCTGAACATTTCAGAAAAACCATCTTACACTCACAATGTTGTCTTCACCTTGGCATTGGTTTTTTGCTGTCCAAGGAGAGGCTGCAGCTTGGTTATAATGTCATAGTCGTGAAGACCACCTGATCCAAACTACTGTTACTTTTCTGTTAAAAAAAAAACAAAAAAAAAAACTATAAATGTGGCTAAATGTTGTGAGACTTACTTTCATCCACACATGCACTCCTAAATGCATTTTACAGTTCCCACATGTATTGAGCATAATTAGTTCAGTCAGGAATTCAAGCTCAATCCTCAATCCTTTGTCAGCCCACATCAGCTGTCCTCCTTCACATTCAATTGGCACATATCATGTAACGCACACTATCTAAGCTGCTTCAGCCTGCCCACAGTTGCTGTGCGACCCACCTCCTCCTTTCAAGCTGTATCTGACTTAATCAATGACATATCTGTTGTTATACCTGCTATGTTTTGTAAGGGGGTCTTGCTGCTACTCTCCTCGCTACTGGCTTTCCTTGTATGCCCATATATGAAGTGGACAAAAGAATGATTATTTATTAAATGTAATAAAGTGAGTCAGCATTTGGGAACATCCTGCCTTGTTAGCTGTGACTTAAAAGCAAAAAATGTAAATGCAAAGCAATGACAAATCTCACTTGACACCAAAAGTTTCATTATTGGGAGAAGGCAAGGAATTGGAAAACGTCATGTCTCTTAGAAAAAAATACTTTTTATTAATAGCAATAACAGCCCCATTGTCTAGGCACTTAATAATTCAGTACTGGTCAGTCTATCACCAGTACCACTTTAATTTGAGCTTGATACATGAGCGATGAACTAAATGCAATTTACCTGACCTGCAAATTCTGATTTTGGCAAATTCCAATTTTTTAAGAACTGATAGCACACTTAATTAATCTTCAAACTTTTCTTTAATTTTATTTGCCATTTATGTTCTTAATAACCCATTGTAGATTCAACATTCCTAACATTTTCTCCACAACCTAGAGGACCAGCTATCATTTTAACTCTAAAGAGTCTCTTAGTAAAGTGCTCCAGGTAACAGCTTTTTTAAGGCAAATAAAATCCAACTGAAAAGTAACTAGTATATTCCACATAATCGTATATACTGTTTATATGTGCTGTAATTCCACCTACAGTTTTATAGTGTGTTCATGTATCTTTATAACTTTTTGTAAACAATGCTGACATGTAAACTGAACATCTTGCAGTTGGCTCTAACATGCATCAAACAACAGTTGCTTTTATTGTGCAAAACTATGAGTTCTAAACAGAGTAAGTTTATGTGTGGACTGGCAGACCTACAGTATTAAAAACAAGGAAACTCCAGAACACTGTAGCAGATCACTGACTATAGGCTTAACATGAAGTGGGGATTATGCTCTTGCAAACCAGAGTTATTATAGTTTTGTATTTTCTAATTACTTTTTATTTTTATTTCTTTTTGAGTTTTTCTTTTGAATTCAGTTAGTTTCAGTTAGTTTCCAGAGTGGGTTTGCTCATTTCAGTTTAGTTTTTATTGTTTGAAAATGTTAAGTTTTAGTTTAGTTTTTATTAGTTACAGTGTTAGTTTTAGTTTTCTTATTTATTATAACATGGATGGTATTCGTCAGGGGAAGATTTAAGATGTTTAGATCAGAAATTACAATACAAACACAACACTTTGTGAAGACAGATGAGTCAATCATGTAGACACCCTGAGTCTCAATAAACAGATCCACCAAATCCTCATCAGACAGACTGACTGACCAAATTTAATCCAGCTGACAAAGACTCAAACTAAGGACATTTCCTGTATATGTTTATTTTATTTTGGTTAGTTTTCTAAGCTCACAATGTCATTTTAGCTAGTTTTGATTTTTCTCAGAAGTTTAGCTTTAATTTTTATTTCAGTTAACTAAAATTATTTTCTTATTTAGTTATAATTTTTAGCTTAGTTTTATTTAACTATAATAACTTTGTTGCAGACAGAGCGTTGGAGACACTTTTACATTATCATAACCAACACTGCTCTCAGCAAACCTCAAATTACTCTACATAAATCCGTAACCTGTCACAGTAGAAAACTATGGACTTTCTTTACTTCTGTATATATTTGGTAAGTCAATAATGCAAGGTATATGTAAATAACATCTATTTTAGAATTCATAAATATACTGTTTTTCCTTATTTAATCATATCTTTCCTATTTTTTATTATTACTTAATTATTATTGTTACTGTCAGTGTTATTAATATTATTACCTTTCATTTTTGGGTGATCCTTTTTACACTGGTGTGCTGTTGTAACACCTGAAATTTCTCCCACTGTGGGATTATTAACGGAATATTTTATCCTATTATGAGTGAGACAGTTTCAGTTACAGTGTATTATATATTCTATTCTATTCTATTCTATTCTATGTCAAAGCAGTGTAAACACAGCATTTTAAGTGGCTACCTGGTAAACTGCTAGTAAGCAGTACAAATTTAACACTCCTACTGTGTTGCAAGTCAGCTGCAGCATAGCCAAATGATATCAGCATAAAACTTGTTATATTTGACACTGATCGGGTTGTTACTGGTCATGGTCTATCAGCTGAAAACTGGCCAATTCTGGTCACCAACAGAACGGTAATTCTCTGTTCAATACACATCCATGTGCATAAGCAAAACAAATGACTGTAGAAAACAGACAAATTGAGGGCTCCCCAAAAGTGAACCCAAAATGGCACCCCCTGCTGACTGACTGCACTGTAGATACTAAGTTCTGCCCCTCCATGTAAGTGAACAGGACAAAGTCAAATTAAAATAAGTAAGATCTCCTCAGACATATATATATATATTTTTTTACCAAGATGATTTTCACCATTTTAAGTAATTCTGATCAGGCTGTTTTGGGTTCAAATGGTCTCCTTGCTCATAAGTTTGATTTGAATTTGTAATTTAATGCTGTAAAGGGAGGGCATAACCTCATGACTGGCAGCTCTGACTGATGCTTGTCTATTCAGGGAGCATGGTATATGTCACGCCCCACAGAGTGTGTGGGTGGAAGTTGGTCACGGCTACTACTGTGCGGATTCCGGTTGCAAAAAAGCAAGATAGCAGCTTCCAAAAATTGGAAATTTTGGCTTCACTTTTCTACAGTGAGAGGAAGTGGAGCCACGTCATTCATCTTTTATACAGTCATTGAGCAAAACACACACATGGCTACTTATAATATAATTACAAGTTACAAATACTATTATTCAGCAGCTATTATTTGTCAGTTATGTACACACATGCTGTTCACACCAAAATAAAACACCTGAATAAAAAAATGTTTTAACAGACACACAAGCAAACTGGGTACTTAACCACAGTTACAAGAATAGTGTGAAGCCATTCCTCCTTTTCTCTGCTATGCCTGTAAAATGATCCACCTGGTTCTGTGTTTACATTCATGCAAGCTGCTGCACTTTACTTTTGCAACATCCATATGCATAAATGAACAGAAACTGTATCACAGTTGAATATTATACACCCACTCTTTTTTCAAAAATAATTTCCTGAAAATGTTTTCATCTATTTAGCCCACTGTGGTAAGCTGCACGGAGATCCCACAAAAAAGAACAGTGAAGAACAACAGTGCAAGTGACAAAATGTTATTTATCACACAAAGTGTAACAACAGTGTGCAAGTAACGTAGGTAGCTTATTTTTTACCATCTGTTGCATTAAGGGCATGTGGGGCATGGAGTTAAGAGAGAGGCTCTTCTAGTATGAAGCCACAGAGGACTGCCAGGCATTGTTTGGCATTTCTATCTGTGGAATCATTCTTTACACAGCAGGCTCACTGAAGATTCCGCAGAAGATGCAGAGAAGTGGTGAGTAAAGCAGAGGTGACACTTGGTGTACATGGACAGCTGGGAGATGAATGATCTCCTCCAAGGAGGAAAACCATCAAAGCTCAGTGGGGATCCAGCACACATGCAAAAAAGCTGAAAGGAATGAGCTCCAGCATTTAAATGTACACACGACCCAGATGACACAAATCTTTATGATGGCATATCTGCTGTAAGATACTGCTGAGAGAACGAGCCAACCACTAATTATTACTACTTAAGCATAATGATTATTTTTACTGTTCAATTTGCTCATCTGTGTAGCAGCATATTATTACACTGACACTATGATTTTGGTCTAGACTAGATTAGTTTTAACTGGGTATATCAAATTAAACTGGCAACTCAATGCATTTTTACAAAAAGTAAATGCGCCTGCAGAGTTAAGACAGGAGAAATGGCCCTGGTGGTGCAGTGGAGCTGCAGGCAGCTTGAAATACCAGATGTCAAATGCTTGTTGTCCAGGGTAACTGTTAGCCAACCCTAATTAAATGATATAATGAGGGAGGCTTTAATGACGCACAACAAATGGTTATTAGTGGCTAAAACTCTGCATGTCTAATTTTCCCCAAAAGACTGTTGCCACATTGCAGGAGATTTTTTAGCATTTCATAGGAAACTTCAAATGCTTCACCAAACAAGGCATGATCACAGTAAAAGGAGTTGTGTAACTACACTTTGTGAATATGACAACAACTCTTTCATGTAACCATGTGCTACATTACTACAACTCTGTATGTACAGTATATGCTCTACCTTGTGGGTTAATCAAAAAATCATTACATGGCATAAAAACCTTCTAGTCAGAGAACCTTTTAAAATACTTTAGAAAAATCAATATTCTTCCAAGAAAGTCAACTCAGGGAGGCAGTAGGTAAAGCCAGGTATTCCAGGCATCCTTTTCCCCAGCAACACTTCCGAGCTCTTTCCACAGGATCATAAGGTAATCCTAGGCCAGACAAGATATGTACTCCCTGTGTGAGTTCTGGGTCTACTCTTACTTGGGTGTGGCCTGAAAACCTCCAAAGGGCCAGATGCCCAAACCACCTCAGCTGGCTACTTTTGATGTGAAATTCATGTTTTTACAACACAGTACCACTACCCATAGGCCATGACCATAGATCAACTGGCTAATCAAAAGAATGGTCTTCTGGCTCAGCTCCGTTTTCACTGCAATACTTGCATTACTATGGATGAAACACCAGTTGGTCAATCTCAAGCACCACCTCATCATCACTCACTGAGATACTTCAACTTGCTGTGGTGCTGTGTTCCATCTATAATGGTCTCTTGGTGGTACCTGTGGAAAAATAACTAAAATAGCTATACAGAAAGTATATTGTAAGTTAATATATTTTATTCTCTCTGTGAAGAAGAAGCAATCAAAAGTAAGCACTTTTAATTGCTTCAAACTTGAAAAAACTTTTTTTGTCTTGTGTAGCAGCTCCAGAAACAGGATTCAAAGGTTATTTTTCCCCAAACACATTGTCTGAAGTTCTTTTACAACTATCAGTTCAATTTTTGGACATGCGACAAACTGAGGTGTATGGACCATCATAAGGAGTAACAAACTGAAGAAAGCACCGCACATAAATCCAGGGGTTGCAGTGGTGTAGGATAATGTACCTTTGGCTGCTCCTCTGCATTTTTTTTCCCCCAAAGGGGTTGCCACAGTGGATTAATCCGCATGGGTAATTTGGCCAAGATTTCACACCAGATGCCGTTCCTGATGCAACCTTCTTGTGTCCACTAGGAAAATTCTGTGATTTAATCTGGGCATCTGTGCATAACATATATTGGTACTCCAATACTATATTTATACAGCATATTTTTAGACCAGTAAGACCCAAACAGACATTCTAACAATCTGAAATTAGTCCAATCTTTTTAACTTTCCTGTTTACATTTTTTCCTTTCTTTGATGTTGCTGACTTTTGTGCAGAGGAGCTAAAAATGGAATATGATAATCTGCCGTTTCTAAAAGTAAAACAGATGTTACTGTGCTCATAGCAAAATCCACAGGGCTCATGACATTTACTTTCTCCTACTATGAATAAATATACCTTTAGCTGCTCCCTTGTATTTTCCCCAAAGGATCACCACAGCAGGTTTAATCTGCACTGGTAATATGACGAAGGGTTTTACGCCTGATGCCCTTCCCGTCGCAAGCCTTAATTGTGAAGAGTATGATGAACAGGTTTGAATTGGTTAAAATTTATAACCATCTGACAGACTGCAAAAATGTTAAAATATGCTTGTATACTGACTGTTGATCAAAACGATTTCATATTTTGTTCTGGCCACTTGTTTAATTTTATAGTGCCTTATTAGCTCACAGAAATGCACTGAAAAATGTATAATTTTTAAAAAAAAGGTCTTATCATTTTGGCTCCCCTAAGGCCAGTAGTCAAATATTTTATTTCCAACACCAGATGTCTATAAATTCCAGCTGCCCGTCTCACAAATCACCCAGACTATAAAAAGTTACAAAACAAAAATACCTTTTACCTGTTACATAAGTCTTTCCATATTTTACATTTCAGGTTCAGTATGTTGCTTTAGCCATGTTTCTAATTTGAAACACACAATATGGACAAACGTATTGGGTCACACCTCTTAATCACTGTCCCATCCCACGTGTATAAAATCAAGTACCCAGCCATGTATTCTGTCTTTATAATGTTTGTGAAAGAATGGATTGTTAGAAAGAGCTCACTGAATTAGAGCACTGTAATAGGATGCCACCTTTGCAACAAGTCAGTTCATTAATTTTCTTCCCTCCTAGATATTCCACAATCAATTATAAGTGGTATTATTGCAAAATGGAAGCAATTAGGAACCAACAACTCAGCCATGAAGTAGCAGTTGCAGACTGTGTAAAGTTACAGAGAGGGGTTGCCTAGTACTAAGGGGCATTAACATCAGCATAAAAACTTGGAACTAGGAACTTCATGGTACAAGTTTCCAATGGCCAAACAGCTACATACAAGCCTTGCATCACCAATTACAATGCCAGTCATTGAATGGAGTGGTGCAAAGCATGCCACCACTGGACTCTGGTGCAGGGAATTGGTTTGGTGACTGTTTGGCACAATGCAGTAAGACAGGTAAACATTCTCCTAACATAAAGTTTGGTGGAGGAGGAATAATGCTACAGGAGTGTGGTACAGAAAACCTTGACTGGCCCAAATAGAGCCCTGACGTCAACCCCATCAAACACATTTGGGATTACAACAGCAACTGGGAGCCATGCCCTTATGCCCAACATTAGTGTCTGACCTCACAAATGTCCCTCTGGATAAATGGGCAAAAATTTAATGGACATACGCAAAAATCTTGTACATCTATGGATTTAGATTGGAATGTGATAAAATCTCATGTAGGTGTAATGTACAGATGGCCCAATACTTTTGTCCATATTGCACATACTTTTATTAATCAAAAATTGTTTCACAGTTAATGAAACAATCTTAATTGTTCTCAAGACTCATCCCTGGACTGCCTCAGTATGATTATTTCAAGGCTTTGACTTGATCCATGCTCTTTTCGCATGTCTTGCTTGCTGAAGCGCTACCTGGTTGCTAGGCAGCCCTGCTGGATGACGGCATGTAATCATTTGAGGCTTCAACGTGCGTCACTAAGAATCCCTCCATGTGGAATTAATTGCTCCGTAAAAAGTAAAAATAGAAACTACTTAAGTATAAACTTGTTGGTGTTATTTCTTCATCTAGTCAAATCAATCTAACTCCATTAAATGACTGAATTTCTGCATGCTCTGTGATCTAATTTCTTCTCCAGAGCAAGAAAGCCTCACTCCAGGCATAGTAGTAGTAATGGATGTACAAACACAGACACACTGGTTTGCACAGAAATATACCAATTTCTACAGCTATAAAGCTTAAATGAGAATAACAGAGTTTGCCAAGTTATTAAGATGCTCATCATAACAGTGGTATGACAATACAGTGATTCTGTGATACTCAATACACTGCAATTCAGTTATCAATGATACCTCATAATATCTGTGACTGCGAAGAGAAAAATAGTCCTAATAAAGGCAATAAGCAGGAATTATGTATGTCTTCACTGTATCATCCTTGTGTGCATGTGTATCATTCTTACTGTTTTATTAACTTCACAGTTCAATTTTGTGTTTTTTTTTTCTTTTAATAGTAGTTCACTCCACTGCTTACCATTTTTAGATGATTTTTTCCCTTCTTCACAGGCTGGTTATCTTTCAGTCACTTTAGCCTCATTCATTTGATTCACACCAGCACAAGGAGTCAGAGAGCAGCCACTCAAAGGGAATGTGTTGAGTGGCTGCATGTTTTTATAAGATAGCTATTATTCCTGTGAGTGTATTGACAATTGCATTGCAAGAAAACATGATATCACAATATTGATATTTGGTCCCACCCTAAACAATACCCAACAACATCAGCATTAGTTCACTGTAGGTTCAGGTCAGCACCCTAAACAAAATATAGCAACTTCCATTGTTTAGTACCACATACTTGGGCAACAGTCTGTGTACAGTCATGTCATGGTATGACTGAAAATACAAAGATTTTCCATTTAGAAATTAAAACAGTAGGTCATACTACAGCCAAGAAACATGCAACACAAAAATCAAGAGGTGGTGATGCACTCTTTTCCCACGTTAAATCAGTGTTACTGAACTACCAAACCACGATGGTTTGTTTAATAGTACACGCCCTGCATAATTTCTCTTATTTAATGCACTTTTTACAGACTTATTTTTCAAAGTTCTGTTTTCTGGGGCAACAAGGATTGATGATGTTGACATTTAACTTATCAGCTAGTGAGTCTGATAAATCACCATGTTCTGTGGCTCACACTAATAGTGGAATAAAGCAGAAATAAAAAAAACAAGGATTTAAAACAAGGTAAATAAATGGTAAATGATCTATAGTTATAAAGCAACTTTTAGTAATTATACAAAGTATTAAATTTTAACAAGAGGTAAGGCAATACTTTAGCTGGGTCATATAAATCCCATAATAGTTAAACAAAATATGCTCAGCTTTAAATGCTTTAGAGACACAAGGGTTCAGAATACAGAGCAGTGTCACATACTACCAGACTTCAGTGTACATGTTGAATTTATTGTGTTTCTAATATCATATGCTGGGCTTAAATAGGGCACCCCCTGAGCTCCTCACCAATCACCAGCAAGTGCAGCCAGAAAGCAGAGTGATTGGCAGTGGTGTCACAGGGCCAATCACAGTTGAGGGAATGCACAGCAGAATGTACATTTAATCAAAAACAATACTGAGTTAAGCACATGGGACAACAATGGCCACAGCCGCAACATCCTGCTTCACGATTTTGTGCTCGCTGTCTTATTCTTTTACATATACTGACAGTCTCCTGCATCTTGCTGCACTCTGCCTGAAGTCTTCACCTTTCTGCTCTCCTCCTTGGATGAAGATGTGCTAAGATTATTATTTCTATAGCAATCATCAAAATATTTATCATTAGCTGACAATGACCAGCGGAGGAGGAAAATGAAACAGAGTGTCATACAACTACTTCAAGCTCAGCAAGAGTGGAAGGATCAGAGCAAAACTCAGGATTTGCTGAAGAACTGCTGGTTAAGTTCACAGAATGTTACCAGTCAGTCACTTGAATTTAACTTAACCCTCTTCCTGACACAAGAGAAAAAGACAAAAAAGAAATAGAAAAATCTTGATTTTTTGTGCACACATTTCTGATATTACCTTTCCCATAACAACTATAGCTAATAAGTACTCTGGTGCTACAAATCTGACTTAATTTGATTAACTTGCTTTCTGGAAATGGACCCCAGAGCTAGCTGATATCAATACCTGTATACCTGTGTTACTGAACTACAATATTTTCCATGTCCAACTTTTTTCCTTGCTTATTAAAAAGGTGCCCTGTAGAGTTTTCCAGCAAACAAAACTTACTCCATGTATCCTTGAGGTCTAACAAATATAGGGAAAATTTAGTCTCTTCTGTCTTTTCTCCAAGTATGTAGCTACCCTTTACCTAAAAGAATAATTTCAACATTTCTAAAGATTGTCACTGGTTCTGTATAACCCACCTCTAATCCACTGACAGAAATCCTTGAATCAATTTTTCCTATCAGTAAACAAGGCACCTTCCAATAATAGAGCAACATGCATAAGTGCATTCATGCTAACACACTCGCACTCCATTCTTGTTAATATTCAGACTCTGCAACTGGCTTGCCCATCTTGCTCCCACACTGCAGACTGAGTGCAAATGATAAAGGTTCTCTGTGATAGAAAATCAATACTTGGAACAGTGGATATTACAACCTGCCCACAACTTCAACCTTTCCCTTGATTTTCTGCAGAAATACAAATCAGTCTTTTCAAATATACAGCTTAGCTAAATGTTACTCTAGCTTGCTTAATTACACAGACAACAAAAGTACCTACGTTGTACGAATTTGTTGGTATACTGCAATTAACTGGGCATAATTATCAAGTGACAGACAACCAGTAATAATTTCTTCGCTTATGTCTTAATTGATGGAAAGTGATCTACAGCCAAAAAAGTAGCCACTTCTCATTTTACAAATAGGACCAACAGGAGTAAACACGTTTTTCTTCTCAAAGAGGACTAGCTTCATCTGGACTGAACAAGATTCACAGGACTTTTTTTTCTCCCCCAAACAGCTCCAATTTTTCAGAATGTCCCCAAACTCAGTCAGGGCATGTGTTTATGCATGTGTGTAAGGCCTTTGATTTACAGATATCGCCCTTTTGCCCCAGATACATTAAATCCTTATTAAAGTGCCAGAAAAAGCAAACCCAGTTATTTAAATTGCGCTCAGACTCATGTATTCGATAACCTTGAGCAGCAGCAATCTATGATGAACAGCTAATTAAATCGATTTTCACGTTCAGGTTGGGGGGTAAAAGTATAAATGGGAATGAATAAAATGCTTACCATCTGTGTTCGGGTACCCGATGTTTGCTCTTATTAGTTCCATGAGTAAACCTTACAGCTAGTTTCTTCACATCGAAACACCATGTGAGCTTGATGTGCACCTTCCCAGAAATGAACACTGCATATTTATTAGCATGAAGATAATACCTCTGTGAAATAAAATGTAATATGCTGTAGCTGTATCTAGATTGCTCACTGCAATGTAATAGGAAGTATTCCAACAGGGTTTCCTGCATTTCAGTGAAAATGCCTGTTGTTCAAGATTCATTAGCTCCAAAATATTGATTGCTTAATTTCACCACAGAGCAATGCACGCACACAAACACTCATGTAAATGCAAATAAATAAATACATACATATATACACCCTCTATAGCAGGGATTAAAAGCAGTACTGTAAATCATGCTGTGAGCCCAGCAGGTTTGTAATACACTGGCTCAGTCACCCAATAACTTGAAGTAATCATTTTCTGTATGACTATCATATCATTCTGGAGGAATTTTGACCTACTCTTCACAATGTTGTTTCAGTTCATCAAAGTTTGCAGGAAGTCTCTTAGGGTCTCACCACAGTGTTTCAATCAGACTGAGGTCTGGACTTTGACTGAGCCACTGCAATCCCTTTATTCTTTTCTTTTTCAGCCATTCAGCTGTAGATTTGCTGGTTTCATGTCTGACAAACAGCCTCACATTTGACTGTAGAATACTTTAGTATACAGAGGAGTTTGTGGTCAACTCAAATACAGCAAGGTGCCCAGATCTTGTAACTCTAGAACAAACCCAAATCATCAGCTCTCCATCACTATGCTTGACAGTTGCTATGTGGTGTGCTGATATGCTGTGTTTGGTTTTTACCACACATCTCTACTTTGGTATTTTTTTCTGCGCAAAGGACATCTTGAAGTTTGCTCAGATACAACTTTGCAAACCTAAGCTGTGCTACCATATGTTTTGAGAGAGAAGAGGCATTCTCCTAATAACGCTTTCAAACAAGCCATAAATGTTCAGTATTCTTCTAACTGCACTGTCATGAACTTTAACACTTAACCTGCTAACCGAGGCCTGTGGAGTCTGAGATGTAGCTCTTGGTTTTTTTTTTGCAATTTCTCTGAGCACTGCACAGTCTTTGGGAGAATGTGCTAGGATATACACTCCTGACAAGATTGGTAACTGTCCTGATTGTTTTCCACTTGTAAATCTTTCTCACTGTAGAATGGTGGACTTCAAATTGTTAGGAAATGGTCTTATAACCCTTCCTAGCTCGAGAGGCAGAAACAGTTTCTTCTCTGAGATCATCACTGATGTCTTTCCTCTTTGGCATTGTGTCAATACACACTTGAATGTTCCAGACCAGCAAACTGCCAAAACCTCTGCTTTTACTGAGGTAGTCACAGAGGCTGATGATCAAATCATCAAATGCATTTGATGCACTTATCTGCTACTCATCCTCTTAATTCCTATGGAAGCAGTAAAGGTGTCCTAAACATTTTGCACACTGCTTCTGCATTTTTGGTTTGGTTTATGCTAAATAAATGACACAGTATAATGTGTCATGTGCTGTTGCTCTTCTGACATCGTATTTACCTAATTTTAAGGACTAGATGATTTTTATTAGGGTGTACTTTCTTTTACATGACTGTATGTGTGAGAGGTGGCATGAAGCAAATCTTCTAAAGATCTATTTCATGACCAACAGTGACTGAGGTAAATGGCATGTTTGCATCTGGCCCAGAACCAGGGCAAAAAATACATATATTTTACTTACTTTTATCTAAGTAAATTTCTGTTGGTATTACATACATTTAACAAAATATCTATACAGGTAATGGCAACCCCTTGGTGGAGAATACAAGGTAGCAGCTGAAAGGTAAATTTTTTCCCTTTCCCAGCCATGCAAAATACTGTATCTAACTTGTATATGCATGCAAAAACCACTTCTTGATAAATGTAAATACATCTAGCCAGCTTGCTAATCAGGTTTTTGTTGAGCACCACAAATGCCATGCGGGCTCAGCTGAGTTTACACAGTAACAAACAAGAGAATCAACCTTTGCCAGTGGCAAATCAATGCTTGCATAGGATGGCTGATGTTAAAGCACAATGAATTAGACATCTAATTACAAGGAACGCTGCATTTGTCTTCTGGTCTTGTTAACTTCAATTATTCCCCTGGCAAAAGTCTGGTTGCGACTGCACTGCCTTAATCCATTTAGAAGAAAATTAAACTTTTTGAATCGAAAGAAGTTCCTACCTCACCAAGGCCAAAAAAACCCTAGTGATAACAGATGTAAAATACCATTACAGCTGGGCAAAATGAATGGAAACTAGATGTATTAAGAAAAATGCTTAGATTTTATTACAAAAGCTGAAAAGATTAAATGTAAAAAAAAAAAACTCAAACTGATTAGCAGTGAAAATGACTTATTTTCTTTCTACATTAGCTCAAACAAAAACTTCCACTAAAAGTCAATAAACAACAGGTGCCTAACAAATCCACACCTGGTTATAACCACTTCTCTCCCTTTTCAAATTTGTGAAGACGTACTGAACTACTTCTTTTTTCCTTCAAATCATGTTAACTTGTGTGACTGGCAAAAGGAGGTGTACAATCAATCACCCGTAGACCTTAATCGGAAAAAAAGAGACACAGCTCGATCATTCTCCATTTTCATTTTCAAATGTATAATTTTACTTTAAATTAAACACAAACACAATCCTAATGCCAAAAAGGTTGGGATACTGTGTAAAATATAAATACAAACTTAAATAATTTGCAAAAATTAAACTAATATTTTATTCACAAAATAACAGAAAAAAATCAAATGTTGAAAGTGAGCTGTAATTATTTCATGAAAAATACTACCTCATCTTGAATTTCATGGCAACACGCCTCAAAAAAGTTGGAACAAAGGCAACAAAAGGCTAGAAAAGTGATAGAAATGTGACTGGATATTAAAAAAGCACCCTACACAGAGTTCACAGTGCCAGCCACAAATGCAAGTTAGAGCTCCATCACACAAAGAAGTAGCCATAAGTGAACATGATACAAAAACGCTGCTGTCTTCTCTGGACCAAAGCTTGTTTAAAATGGACTGAGACATAGTGGAAAACTGTTCTGTGTGAAATTTGAAATTCTTTTTGGAAATCACGGGCACTGTGTCCTAAAGAGGAGAGGGACCATCCTGCTCGTTATCAGCGTTCAGTTCAAAAGCCTTCATCTCTGATGGTTTGTGGGCGCATTACTGCCTACGGTACTGGTAAATTGCACAACTGGAAAGGCACCATTAATGCTGAAAGCTATACACCGAACAGGCAAAACATTATGACCACCTGCCCAATATTGTGTCGGTCCCCTTTTCCCTGCCCCATGTGCTTTAGTGAGCCTTGACCCCTCATGACTGTCACCGGTTCACCACTGTGCCTTCCTCAGACCACTTTTGATACTACTGCAGAGTGGGAACACTACACAAGAGCTGCAGTTTGGGAACTGCTCTGACCCAGTCATCTAGCCACAATTTAGCCCTTGTCAAACTTGCTGAAATCCTTACGCTTGCACATTTTTCCTGCTTCTAATACATCAACTTTGAGGACTAACTGTTAACTTGTTGCCT
Organism: Etroplus canarensis; assembly: GCA_015106775.1. NCBI lineage: Eukaryota > Metazoa > Chordata > Actinopteri > Cichliformes > Cichlidae > Etroplus > Etroplus canarensis. The sequence goes on along the minus strand of VUQH01020136.1, from coordinate 16,385 downwards.
CATATATCCCACCCAATAACAGGAGCCACGATGGAGAGATATTCAGTGTCATTTACTTCACCTGTCAGTAGTCATAATGTTGTGTCTGATTGGTGTATACAGGTTTAAGAGCAATATATGCTCCCCTCCAAACAATGTCTTTTTCAGGGAAGGCCTTGCACATTTCATAAAGACAATGCTAAACCACATACTACAGCTATTACAGCATGGTTTTGTAGCAGAAGTGTTCAGGAGCTGGACTGGCCTGCCTGCAGTTTTGCCCTTTCAGCAACTGAAAACATTTGACACATCATGAAATGCAAAATACAACAAAGTTGTTGATGAAAGAAGCGGGATGCTACTCAGTGGTAAACATGGCCTTGTTTCAACTTTTTTTTAAGTGTGTTGCTGCCATCAAGTCCAAGATGAGCTAGTATTCTTCATGAAACAGTAAAATGTCTCACTTTCATCATTAGATATGTTTTCTCTGTTCTTTTGTGAATGAAATATTGGTTTAGGAGATGTGCAAATGATTGCATTGTGTTTTTAATTTGTATTTTATGCAGGATCCCAAGCTTTTTGGAATTGGAGCTGTAACTGCATATATTAATATGTTAAACTGAATTCAACTATAAAACATACACTCGCCATCTTTAGTGGCTGAAACAAAAATCAATCAGATTTGAAAACACGACAAAAAATTAAACGTGTTTCTTAGGACTGTACCTAAGTGTTTCACTGTTTGGGACGGTATTTGAGTTTTAATTTTGGATGTCAGGTTGTTTTTTTTATGTGGAAATATACGCCATCTTAGACTGACCATCTCAAAAAAACCAAGCAAAAATGTATTCACGGTATCTTACTGCTTCACAGCGATGCCCTACTGTTTCATGAAAGAGTCTCTTCTCTCTGTGTTCACTGGGTAATGCTTTACAGAGAAAAAATAAGAGGCTTTCTGTTGCTTCTAAATTTCTTTCTGAGCAATCATTTTGCATGTAAGCACAGCCAAAATTTCAGTACACCCATTGTCTTTTGCTCATGCATATGGTGATTTTGTTGCGGTTAGCCTACAAAAGCATTATATAAATCATGCCCATTATACAGTTCATAAAATAAATTGGTCAGTGCTCAGATTATGTTTGTGTTCTTATGTAATGAATACAAATATAATAATAATCTAAATATGATAAGCTAGCAGAATTAAATCAAATCACTAATTAGTTGTAGTGTTTGGAATGTTTGAAAGATCACTTGTGTCATATCAGGTCAGTTAAATAAACACACAATTTTTGGTTTGAAAGGGCTTCAGTACATGATTATACCAGGTTGCAAAACTCAAACACTGGGAATCACGTCATAGGAAATGAGACTCCCATCCTTATCTAAACCATCGCAGCAGGAAAAGTCAGTCAAACTCAGTGCTGAACAAAGGTTGACCAAGTTGGACCAGGGGCATCTTTTCTGCTGACAAACAGCTGCGGCCAGATGTGTTTTCCCTTATCCAACTATGTTAACTAACTGCTGTTTCTAATGTAAGCTTCCTTGCATACTTGTTTTACAAACTGGAAGTGGTAATCCGTTACATAAATGCTTTGTATACTTGATTGAAAAAAGGAATATCATTAAAAGCTGAGATGAATACTTGATTGACATAAAAGCAACTGGCACCTATTAGGAAAACTGGATTATCTGAGTTTTTATAAACCATGATTCCAGAGCTTCGCCTTTATTTTTCCATGTTTCCATAATGAAATGGTTTAAACATTCATCTAAGAACCAAAACATCCCTGGTTCAAATCCAGAAGAGGACACAAGCCCTTTTACCATGGAGGGTTGCATCAGGAACCGCATCCTGTATAAAATCTCTGCCGTTATTGATGTCGATTAATCCACTGTGGCAAACCCTTGGGTGCAGCAAAAGGTGCATTTTCATTTGGCTTTTCCTTTTCTTTTTTTTTAAAATTCATAACATTCTTCTTAGCTGCACATGATATAAAATTAAGTACACTTGGGTTTTTTCATTCTGATTAGAAAAAAGAAGCAATATGAACATAACTCAACAAAATGTGTCAAGATGACATTTTTTTAAGTTTCTGGTATTTTCTACACCAGATAATTAAACAAGAAAAGAATCAACAGATTAATGACAGATAAAGTATCTTTAATGTAGCTCTGTAGTACTTAAAATAATCATCTGACAATGTGCTACTTGTTTCCATATCAATTTTAACAGTTTTCTATTTCAACAACAGACCAACTTTAGTGAAATGACCTTTAGATGAACCAAGCATGTAAAAGTAATGCAAAGTGTAGTAAAAGAGTAACAGTTGTGAGTTTAGTGGGAACCAAATGCCCTTTCATGAACCTCTGGTAAGCGCTTTATGCTTAAATAGAGAGATCTGAAAGAGACAGAACTGTACGACTGGGATTACCAAACCTCCGTGGGGGGGGCTCGGAGGTGAGAGGGTGAGCCCACAGGAAAATAAAGCTGCCACCTTGATTCTTAACATTTAGCAGAATAGATATTTTCTTTTGTTTCATCACACTATAGATTTGAATCCTTGCAGTAAAAGTCTGGCAGGATGTCAGCTAGCCAGACATATTATGCCAGTGCTGAAAACATCAGACATCATGTCTGTGTGCTACTAAGGATAAGTGAATGGAGACTTTGTCCAAATGGTGAAGGGGAAAGGTGAAACCACAGGGGGAAAGTCTCAATGCAGGAGCACACACGAGCAGCCAAAACAATCACAATGTTCCACTGTGAGCACGAATACATACAGACTCAATTAACCAGACTCCACAGCAAAGCTCTGAACAGCTAACAAGCACAGTGTGAATTATTCTTTAGTTTGGGAGACAGCAGGTCTTTCACCAGGCATACCCATTTCTACTTTATTTCAACAAACCATAAACAGAGTTCAACAGAGATTTGGATTTCTCTGGTTAGGGGGTAATGTGATGAGAATGAGTACATGTACATGAACATATTTGCACAAATATGTACCATGAAAAAAAGCACACAGACACTTTCTTAAATAAATTAAGAAAGTGGTTAAAAAGATCTTTCTGAACTGAAACTTTCAAGGTCTCCATTATGAACCCGTTACCTGCATCTATCTTTATTCCCCGAACATTCAGGGTCTCTCACATAGTTCACTTTCAGCTGACCGTCAAGCACCCCTTGGCTGTTGTGCAAGTCTCCTGGGGCATGCGACTCTGCTGCCTCATAGCCCCCTCTGTACCCACACCCACTGTGGAGGCTGTTGACCGGCAGGAACCAATGGTTGCTCTTACAATATGGACTCTACAGTCAGAAACACCTCATATTTTGGACCTGAGTCCCAAGCAGACAACCCTGTTACCCCTGGCACCCTCACTTCATTTTTCTTTTCCATTTGAACTATATGTATAAAGTATAAGGAAATCTCTTATAAAAAAGTTAATATAAAAAGTTAACAAAGTTAATAAATATTCATGTTAAATAATCAATACAATATTGACCAAAATAATCAAGATTTTTGCTGTAATCAAGCAGCCTTAATACAGTTTATAAGTTTTAAATAACTGAGCAATATAATCAAGGGTCTCTCCTGCGAGTTTCTAAACCTGCTGATGAACTCAATTTCCATCATATTGGACCGCAGCTGGTGATGATAGTCTTTGTTTTGCTCTGCAGCTTCACTGAGCTTGGCATAGCAGCACACGAACCAGCTCTCCACCTGCTGCCGGTTCTGATTAGAGTGGCCCTCTAGCTCCCAGAGGATCTCAGAGCAGAAGAAGGACTCCCATTGCCAGCTGCAGTCTAAGATGACAGCAAGATGAGATCCTCTCTCTTCAAAGACCACAAAGATATTGAGGACTGCCACAAAAGCAGCCTCTCCAGACAGCTGGCTAGTAGGGAAAACAGGCAATTCAAAGAGCCAGGGTTAGCTGGCTAGCAGCGACTGAACTCTTTAAAATGGGTGCAAGGGACTTCTCTACCATATAATCGATAGCAGACGGTGTCATTTGATTTGAGATGCTTTACTTACTGAGAACATATACTAAAAATATCGAAGTACCAGCGCTGTCATTGCTCTACAGCAGTGGTTCTTAAATGGAGGTACGCGTACCCCTGAAGGTACTCAAAGGCACTCTAGGAGGTATATGAGATTTAAAAGACATATAATTTTTGAAAATAAAATCCATTCAAAAATCCTTATAAAAAGTTATTTAATAACTATTCAAACTGTCCAAAAGTTCATAAAATAAATTCTATACTGAGTATGCTATTTAATTTCATTAACCCAAAAAACCAGTGTCCCCATACCAGGATGATTTGACCTAACCTGGCACACAGTACTGCCTGTCAACCACTGCTGTCTTAAGAACCAAAATAATGGAGTCATGGTTCAAGAGTAGCAGCAATGCTACTAAAGATATAATGGCACAAAAACCAGAGAAAGTGAAACCAGTTCTGCCAAAATCCCGGCAGTATTCAGAAGAATATGTTTTAATATGTTTTCCCCCGACAAGTTAAGAGTTTTTTCTGCCGAGAGAAATTAGCCAACAGCAGCATCTTTAAAAGTAAGTGCAAAGAGCTCAGTTTAATTTAACAATGTTCTTCATTGTTGACAGATTGCAACTTTAAGATGTTGGTCTAATTATTGATCTTTAGTCAGAATCAGAAGCTGTGCTGCAGGTGCTCAGTTAGTCAATATAAATAAATATAAATTTGAAAGGCAGAAAGTGATGATTAAAATAAATAAACAAATAAACATGTCTGTATAAATTGCAGTATGTAAAAAATAACTCCAAAGTTAAACAGTATATACAATATGTAATATGAAAATTAGTGAAGTGAAGTTAATGCATCACAGGGAAGAATTATAGAGTTTGATGTCTACCGGTAGGAATGATTTCCTTGGTGTCCTGTGGAGCATCGTGGTGAAATGAGTCTGCTGCTGACCATACTCCTGTGTCTGTCCAGCACGTCATGGAGAGGGTGTGAAGGATTGTCCAATTTTGTCCTTAACTCGGACAGCATCCTCCTAATAAATTTATTAAGATTTCTTTTTTGGGAACATTTTCTATGCATGATTATGTTTATGGTTCTTTGTGAAGAAATGTTTACAATTAAGTTCACAAATTCAGTTTGAGAAAAGATCTTTATTATAATCCCAAAAGAAGGCACTTTAAATTGATAATTATTTTTATGTGCACAAATCAAATATTTTAGTCTTTTATATACATATTTTTATCTCCAAATAGTTCAAAACAGACCACTAGCAATGTTTTACACAGTTATAAAGTTGAGTAAATCAGACACTGACGCTACAGTGCTGTGTTTACCTCTTTTTTTTTTTTCCAACCAAAAATGCTTTTCTCTAGTTAAGGGTTACTTGGCTAAAAAAAAAATTTCATGTGGAGAATATCACTGAAAAAAGGTTGAGAACCACTGCTCTACAGGACTCATTAAAGTGAAAAAAAAACACTAAGTTTGTAATGACTTCAAGAAATGACACCAACTAGCAAAATGATGCTAGTGAATCAAAAGATTTCAGTAGTATGAAGTCAAGTGTTTATCAAAGGTAATGAATTTAGAATGAGATTTTGTTGAGTCTATAGGGAGATGGGAACTCACAAATTGAAATGATTTGCCAAATATACACTAAAACTGTCCAAAGTGTTTTTTCAACATTCAGCAAGAGAACTGCTTTTCTGTCTTCCCCAGATCAATAGGCCTACAACCTTCATAAAATGAGCCTGAAAAGCAACACAGGATCTTAGCTTGTCTAATCTTATTCACTGGAAATAAACAGGTGCTTATCTGCTGAAAGGTCATTATTAAAGCCTATAGCTAAACCAGTGTCACAACAGACAATAGGAAATTGAAGGCAAAGATACCAGAAAGAAAGCCATCCTCACTGGCACAACAATATTGCTGGTGCACAGTAGGCCCTAGAGACAGACCAGAAGTCAGTAGAAAAAGATTAAACTAAATATAGCCTACCACTCTTTCACTCAAGTAAATCATATTTGTTGCTATTTTAAGGATAGCCTACATCTAAAGAGATGAGTACCAAAGCAGCACAAGTAGAAGATGTCCTCATTTAGAGCTGTGGTTTGAAAAAAAATGCTTACGCTAACCAATTTCTAACTATTTAAAAAAAATGTCTTGAGGCAAAACTCTTTTTACTATTAGAGAAAAATTGCAGTTTGTTCTACAGTCTGATATGTAAGTGATCAGCATCTCATTTGGCATCAATACAACTCCAAAACATTCAATGTATTAAAAAAGGCATAGTTAGTTTGGTTTGTTGCTGGCACACAGTGCTGTGAAGTTAAGTTTTTTCTTCTTTTTTTAAATCACTGAGAAGTTAATCCAAAAAGGGTTGCCATCTGCTTTACTTACCCAGCATGCAGCATAGCAAGTCTGTGCCTATGGGACTGCCCAAGGCTGTACTATGTGTTACGGCCTGCCTCAGTGCCCTTTGGTATATAACTAGTCAGGGACACATAATCATATCTACATATGCTCCTACTTAACTCCCAAAGGATCATTTCAGCTTCTCTCCACTGAGACCAGCCTAACTCTCTATCCAGCCTGGTGGAGTACACAGGGGCAAACTCGAAACCTACAGTTCTGCATTGCAGGGACCCCTCTGAATATTTCATTGGTCAGACAGATATTAAGTACAGTTGTATGACAGTGTGTGCCACTTCTGTGTGACACAGTGAACCGTGATATTGTTCTGCATGAGAGCCATTAGTAAGAAGGGCTTGCGACAAAAGCGGAAAGTCTTTGAGGGTTAGCTAAGGTGACAGTATCCTGCAGGCAGAAGCATTCATGGAAAAGGAAAATTGTCCAAAAGGTCATCATCAAGCCAGCTCTGACCCCTTTACTAGAGCTACTACTTTGTTTAGAGTACTGTTGTGCTAACATTTAAAATATCTACTATAGTTTGATTATGCTCTCTTTGGTTAAAAGAACAGTGGATTTTGAGCAAGTATGTCAGCTGAAAAAATGTCTGATTTCAACATCAATCAATACAGCCACAGCTTCACCAAAAGACATCCAGTGCTGCCCACTCAACATCATTTTCACAAAGCTGAAAACTTTGTCACCACGGGCACTAAGAACAAAGATGGAAGCCCAGTCTCCTATTTCCTATTTCTTCGGCCAGTAAGAAACCCTTGCCTGCCCACAGAGCCTGGGCGATTTGTTGATTTCTGATTGTGAGGTGATCAGAGGAAAACGGGTCTCCTGCTGGCATGGAAAATGACTTGATTCATGGGAACAGCAAAACCAGCAATGCAATTTTAAAGCCTTCAAGCTGAGGGGAAAAATCCCTCATCTGGTTCCTCAGTTCAAATATTTTATTTCGTTTTGACATATTAGAACTTTAGCAGAGCCTCTGAGGAGCTTCCCTCATGTACTTGGCTTCTGTCTGACCCAGATCAGCACCTTGAGTTAGGTTTTGTTGTATGTTCAGTTGTTTGTTGCATTGCAAACATGGGTCTGTCAATGCAGAAGCGCCCACTTTGCAGTAGTGTCACTTTGAGAAGATAAATACAGCTACTTGCTGCCCATTCTTCCACTTCACAAATTCAGCATAAAGAGCAGAAAACATGTTAAGTTCACATTTCAATATTTAGATAAACAAGCCTCATGAGACTTAGGAGTGAGACTTTCCCCTCAGACCATAAACACTCACAGCATGACTGTTTATTCTGCCTGCTGCAGAATTGCTGAAATTCACCTGGGACAAGTCTTGACACACAAAACACTAAAGTGACCCGCAGGCGTTAAGCAGACTCTAACTCTGAGGGATTTTAGAAAGCACCTCCGAAACACTGCAGCGAGTCACAATCAATTATTATGCTTTATCTTAATTAAAATTTCAAGGGAAAATAGGGATTTAAACAGAGTAGCCTACACTGGCAGAAATTCCTTTCATTTTTATACAAACACTGCAGCACAACTGAGGTATGCATGTTTCCTCTCTTGCTTCTAATAAACACAGCTGCTGCTGCTGTATTTTCAATGAAATCTCCTAAAATGCCTCTAATCTGGCAACATCTATTAGTCAGATCAAGAGGTGTTGGTGTGTTATTGCTCTCTCTGCCCTACCACAATGGTTAAAAATAGTTTCCACTTGGTAAGCAGTCAACTCTTTCACTAACTCTGTGTATTAACTTTTTTTTTTTTAATTCAGAGTATAATGAAATACATTAACTCTGGATGACCCAGCAGCATTGACTATGTCGTGCTGAATAATGGTAGCACAGGTCTTTTACACCAGGTAACCAACATTACTAGCTACTCAACTTCACATATACTGGGTGGGGTGTCGCAGCTCAACCCGTCACACAGACACTTATGGAACTAAATTATGGCGAGAAAAACAAACAAGAGCGCAGTCTTCCTTATACCTACAATCCTACGAAGAAGAAATTAAACTTACCGGCGGGGGGGGGGGAGGCAGGGCGGCTGTTCACCACCTTCAACTTCACCAACCCCTGCTGGGAGCGTACTGCTCAAGCTTTAAGAACATTTCCCGTAAACTAATGCCACAGCAAACAACTTTAAAAATAAATAAATAAAACGCCTCTTTCAATTAAAAAAAAGCCTTTCGACTCATGACTTCTATTACAGCTCGCAGTTAATAATTAACTCTTCAGGACAAAACAAAGCGTGAAGCATCTTGAAGTAAAACTGCAGTTAGCTGGAAAGAAAACAGCGAAATGTGTTAAAAACAGAAGCGAGCGTATGTGGAACTTACAGGAAGCGGAGTGATATCCAGAGTTTACCTCGGAGGGAAACGCCAGCTGCGGTTACAGCGGGCGAGCAGCACGGGTATTGTGGCGGTTCATCGCAGCGCTCGGCGCTTTCACGAAGCCCCCCCTTTCCTCCCCCCTTCGGAGCGGCAAACAATCGTCAACTGCGCTACCGTAATAACCCGCGCTCACACCGGCACGTACATCGAAATTCTTCTACCGTAATGCGTAGACCGCCGATTAGGTCCAAAAACTAGGCTTGCAAGAAAACAACGGCGGAATAAAAATGAACAGTGAACTAAAAAATCAAAAATTAGCGGTACATAAAAACATATACACCATATTGATGTGCATAAAAATGCTTTTAGTTTGTATTTTCTTAAGTAGTCTTCAAATAGATAAAGAATCTAGCCCAGGGGCTGGCAACCTTTGTGATCAAAAGACTCAAAAAACTCCATGAAGTGGCAAAAAATATTTGAGTTTTATAATGAAGGTGCAACGTATTGAGTATGCACTGTATGGACAAAAGTAGTGCACCGCCTACATGAGCTTTAATGGGATTCTATTCAAAATGCACAGGCTTTAATATGAAGTTCATCTGTGTTTTTCAGCTGGAACAACCTCCACTCCTCAGGAAAGGCTTCCACAAGATTTTGGGGTGTGTCTCTGGCAGTTTTTGCACATTCATCCCAAAGAGGTGTGAGGTCAGATACTGATGTTGGACAGGGGGACCTGGCTCGCAATCCCCAATCTAGTTTATCCCAAAGGTGTTCAGTGGGGTTGAGGTCAGGTTCGGTCAAGTTCTTCCACACTAAAATCATCCAGCCACGCCTTTATGGACTTTGCTTTGTGCACTGCAGCACAAAGAACAGAAAAGGAACTTTTCCAAACTGTTCCCCAAAATGTCTTGGTAAGCTGAAGCATTAAGATTTTCCTTCACTGGACCTAAGGGGCCAAACCCAGGAAACAGCCCTGTAGCATTATTCCTTGTCCACCGAACTTTACAGCTGACATAATATAGTCAGGCAGGAAATGTTTTCCTAGCATTGCCAATGCACCAAACTGTCAGACTGAGAAGTGTGATTCATCACTCTACAGAACATGTTTCCACTGATCCAGAGTCCAGTGGTGGCATGCTTTACAGCACTCCAGCTTGCGCTTGGCATTGTGCTTGGTGATGTAAGGCTTGTGTGCAGCTGCTCAGCCATGGAAACACATGCCACAAAGCTCCCGGTGCACAGTTTTTGTGCTGATGTTAATACCAGAGGAATTTGGAACTCTGCAGTTATTGAGTCAGCAGAACTTTTACATACTACATGTATGTGCATCAGCACATACAGTACATTGTGGCTGAAGTGCAGTGTTCCTAAATGCTTCCACTTTGCAATAATACAACTTACTTGTGGAACATCTAAGAGGGAAGAAACTTCATGAATTGACTAGTTACAACGATGGCATCCTATAACTTTAGCATAGAGTTCAGTTCTTTCAGTGAGCCCTTTTGAACAACCTATTTTTTCACAAATGTTTGTAAAGGCAGACCACATGGCTAGATACTTGCTTTAATATGATTGTGGGAATGGGATTGAATGAAATATCAGAATTCAGTGATTAGGAGGTGTGGCTCAATATTTTTTCCATATTATGTAGTTCCAGTACTGAGCTGCACAGAGTTTATAGCTATTGCTTAATTCCCATCATTGACCCTCAAGAACCTGTGACTCTGGAGCCACATGAGGCCCATTTGCTCATCTCCAGTGGCTCCGTGTGGCATTGACAAGAAATTAGAGGAAAATGAAAACAAACAATAGTTGTTATTAAAAAAATATATAATTTTTATTTATTATTGCTGTAAGTACTTCTTTAAATTCTCAAATTTTATAATGCATAGCCTAAAAATGTATTTGAAGCTTTATTTATATGTGTGTCATAGCCTAGGTTTATAATTTTACTAAACCTCAATAGCGGTGGCTAACATGGATGAATACACATAAACAGCTAGTTCTAAATTCCCCTAACTACTGGATTCAAAATCCAAAAAAAAGAAAACCCGTAGAGGAAAACAGAGACAGTGTGATGACAGATATGTTGGCTTTCACTGCCAGCACTGCTGGCTTTCCAGTGTGCTTGAGCTGCAGCTGGACTTTTGCCAAAACTTGCTTGTTATTTTTTACTATTTTTAACACTATTTGGCTGCTAAATGTTTATATATTATCAAAGTAGGCTAATTGTAATTTAATTCGTTTGAGCAAAAACAGACAGGACTCAAAGTAGGCTGCATAGCCTTATACTGTAGTTAATTTGTTTCATAGTAGGCCTAAACATGCGAATTGATATCTTTTCTTCTACTTATTTTAGTTCTATAATTTCATAAATGCAACAAAAGCATGCCATTGTTGTAATGAAAATCTAAAGTTATGATCACAAATAACCCATTGCAGAGTAGTCACATGTGATAAAAGATTTAGTCATGTTGATTGATACTACATGGATAAAAGTACTGGATCTCACCTCTTATTCACTGAAAACTAGATTTTTCATTCAGTTACATTGTCACAGGTGTATAAAATGAAGAAACTAGCCATACAGTGTGCCTTTGCAAACATTTGTGAAAGGATGGGCCATTCTAAAAATCTCACTGAATTTGAGCATGCTACTATGATAGAATAATACTACAAGTGTAAAGAGTCAGGTGGTGAGATTTTAAGATGGGATGTTATAACAGGTCCTGCAGGTTTAATGTGGCGGTGGCCTAATAATTTTGTGCATATAGTGTGTCTTAAATTGTATCATCCCCATCAAGTGGAATCAAATACAGTTAAAAATAAAAGCTATCACCAATATATATTAAACCTCAAAGGCAGTGACATAGCAGTGAGGGAAAATATATTAATGAATTATTACTATTGTATAAATAAATAGTTTGTCAGGATAATTGTTGAAGTCCAAGTCCTCAAGAATCAGAGTACATCAAGGCCCCTTCCTCCAGAAGAAAGGTTCACATTATTTGATCCACTCCCAGAACAGTTCGTCTCCAAATGCTGAGGACTCTGCATAATCTCAGAATACTGTTTATCCTTTATAAATAATCAAGATTAAGAAACGTATACAGTCAATGATAAGAAAGAAAACAGAGGGAAAGCAAGTTACTCGAGGTGCTTCAGAGTTTTTCCCCATATTTATATTTTGATGCATTTCCCCTGTGTTGGGAACTAAAGTAAACAGCCTTACCCAAAATGATGCCGCAAACTCACCAATGGTATGTTTCTACAGAACTATGAATACATTCATTTTGGCAATTATATTGCTCTGCTATTACTTTAGCGACTGGGATTTTTATAGATGGTCCATACAGTCTAACAACCTCCTATTTTCATGTTATTTTCACAGCCTAAGAGGGAAAAGGCAGGGTTATTTGACTTTAATCTCCTGCCTTTGTAACAGCATCAACAATACTCATCCAGGTGCTAATATAACAAGCTCTGAGCTTTGAACAGAGGCACTGAATTAGTGTTAGAGGAAGTATCTCTGAGGATTTTCCTGATGCAGTTGCCAGCAGTGAAGTAGCACGCATTAATCAGAACAGCTTTATGTGGCAACAGAGCCTACACAAATTTCTCTGACAAACACTGCTCAAAGGTTTCTGTTCAATTTAAGTGCAGATAAAAGTGGCCCAAATATCATTTATTTTTTTAGTAGGTAATATGTTTTGGCACTATGTCCAGAAGAAATTCATGGAATGTGCCATTTTTTATGTATATTTCTCCTCTTTCTTTTAGGCCATATGATATCCTGTGACTGTTAAACAATTTATATAACAATTTTAACAAAATTAAAATAGGGTTGTCAGTAGATGAGCAAGATGGTGTCATGAATTTACTGGGAATTTAAAAGCCTGCAGAATGATGAGTGGAGAATGTAGCTGCAAACTTCCTATAAATTAAAAACTAACATGATTAACATTAAATTTACAGTAAAATAATGCAAGAGTTCGAATGTCAAACTGGCATTGGGTTAAATTTTTTTTTTACAGAATCAAATCTGCTGTAAGCTCCTGGACTTGTATTATGACATGATAGTTTATACACTATATGGGCAAAAGTATTGGGCGGCACCTCTTAATTAATTAATTCAGGCATTTCATTCAGTCCCATTGCCACAGGTGCATAAAATCAATCACCTAGCCATGGAGTCTGCTTTTATAAACATTTTTGAAACAATGGGTCATTCTAAAGAGCTCACTGACTTCCAGCATGGTACTGTAATAGGATGCCATTGTTACAACAAGTCAGTTGGCGAAATTTTTTCCCTCCTAGATACTCTACAATCAACTAAAAATATAATTACTGCAAGGCTGAAGCGTTTAGGAACCACAGCAACTCAGCCATGAAATGGAAGACCACATAAAGTCACAGAGCAGGGTTGCTGAGTGCTGAGATGTATATGGAGTAAAAGTCACTAACACTCTGCAAACTAAAAACTATGCACCAGGAGCTTCACAGCATGCGTTTTCATGACCAAGCACCTGCATGCAAGCCTCACTTAACTAAACACAATGCCAAGCATCAGATTATCACAGTAAGGGGTGAAGCAGGGAATGTAGACATGCAGACACTATAACAATGAACTAAGAGACAGGCCTATATACATATATATACACACACACACACAAATTGCCAAAGAAGACACAAGAGGGAAAGGATCACAGGTGGTAAAAAGAAGGTTTAAAGATAACAGGAAGTAATTTGAGGAGTAAAACATAAGACCAAGGGGACTCTCAAAATAAACAGGAAATACAAAAACAGAACCATACATGGAGTCGAGACACCGGGAGATATGAGGAGGGTGAAAAGAACAGATAAAGAGATATGACTACACTGTACCAACTGTAAAGTTTGGTGGAGGAGTGATAATGCTGTGGGGTATTTTTTCTGGGGTTGGCCAGGGCCCCTTGGTTTGTGAGGGGAAATCTGATTGCTTCGCCTAACCAAGACATTTTGGACAACTCTGTGCTTTCCAGTGTTGTAGGAACAGTTTGGAGAAGGCCCTTATCAGTTCCAGCCTGACAACCAGGGCCAGAAAAACATGCCTGGATTATTTTGTTGTGAATCTGACTGCACTGTACAGAGCCCTGATCTGACCTCAATCTCATCCAAATTCTTTGGGATGAATTAGAATGGAGACTATAAGCTAGGCCCTCCTGTCCCATATTAGTGCCTGACCTCACAAATGATCTTCTAGATAAATGTTTAAAAACTGCCACATACACACTCCAAAATCTTGTAGGAACTCTTCCCAGAAGAGTTGATCTCTATAGTTTCAAAGTGGGAACAAACTTCATATTTTTATCTGTGGATTTAGAATGAGATGCCTTAAAAGCTCCTGTTGACGTAATGTGTACGTGACCCAATACTTTTGTCCATGCAGTATATTTCAGCTGTTCTTTTGCACATATTCAGACGCTAACTTAGACAGTGCTCACATAAAAACCATAATTTGAACAATCTAACAAACAGGACAAGAAGGAATTCAGAACATATCTCTATTTGTAAAAAATCATCATTTCAAATTTTGAATCCACTGACACAAAACAGACTGAGCACAGTAGTGATGCAGACATTATCTTCCAGTAATAGTAAAGATTTTCCTTCTAATACTACAGACTATTGATGATGACTGATATCTTCAGTCATGGAGAACATTTTAAATCAGATTTGTTTCAGTGGGATTTTTGCTCACCTGATTATAGTATACACTCTTCCGTAGTTCATCCGGATATTGGCCACTCATGGGAAACAGTCACATTTGAGAGTGAGCAGTGACAGCAGTGGGTGGTTGTTACAGATAAATGGCAGAAGATGGTAGGTGTTGAAGTAAGGAGACTGGCGTGAGGTGAGTACAGATACAGGCACATAATGAGGGAGAAGACTTTGGTGGAGAGACACGATGGGTTAAAAAAGGAATGCTTTCTCTTTTATTCTGTCCATGGTACCATTTCTCAGTACGTACCATTTTTAGTCTGCAGACACAGGAATGCAAA
>VUQH01020134.1:1379-18803 GCA_015106775.1 Etroplus canarensis | reverse complement strand
TATATATATATATATATATATATATATATATATATATATATATATATATATATGCATTCGTAAAAAGTGAAGATTAGTTTAACCACATATTTTAGGGTGCTAATGGGACATATTTTGTCCCATATGCATTATATATTCACACCTTTTGTCTAAATTGTGTAATATTTAAGAAAATATTGTATCTTACAGTGTAACTATGTTTTAGAAGAAAAGCTATTCATTTTGGACTTAGTGTGCCCTCTAAACTTGCCTTATATCATATGATCTCAAGCTGAGACTTTTTACCAAACTGACCAATATGGCTGAAAGTGTTATGATATGTAGTGACTGTATTGTTTTTTAAAGTTCTGCAAATATGCTGACAAGCGCCAGTGTGCCATTATCATGTTATTGTCAACGAAAGAATTAGAGAAACTCTACATTTAACTTTAATTATTTGCATCATTTTAATGATCATTTTTTTGTGTGCGCGTAAAAGCATTAAAATTGGAGGTTTTTATACTTAATAGTGAATTTGCATGGAAAGCCACCACCAGCTGATCTTTAATCCCTCTGAGAGGCGTCAAAAATAAATAAAAGAAGGCTGTTCGAAAACATATTTCTGTTGCCTAAATAATACATGTCATTAAGTCATTTTACTGCTGTCTTTACTGCATCGCTTTAATTTGGGAGCAATACTTCCAAACGTGTGTATCAGCGTAGTTTGAGCGGGTCGCCTTTAACGTTTAATGTCACATTTTGCTTGCCTTAATCACCAATCAATCCATTAATCAATTACCACGGACTCGTTTGTCCAAGGACCGAATGTCCAAGTTTCAGAAGTAACCTAAATCATGAGAGTGCAGCCATTTCCTTCTCTTGAACACAAATTTTAATTTGGGCTTTTCGTCTACCTGTGGCTCCTGTGCGCAGCCTGACGCTTGCAGATGCCTGCTCATGAAGAGAAAAAAAAACTGCAGGAAGCGTTTGCAGGGTGAAATGCACACGTTAACACTTCTAGGTTGCATCTCTGACCTTTAAGATGCAACTTCCCAGATTTTTTAAGGGAAATGTTTTAGACTTCATTGTACTGAGTTTTATTGGGTAAGAGCACGCAGTGTTCAATTCGTTTCATTTTTTAGGAGGCCAATAAGTAAATTTTGACTCCTTTTTTTTCTTTATTTTTTCAGGCTTCTTCATTGAGTTCACATGTGATTTGTAAACACGTGGCAGTCTTCAGTCTGACCCTTGAATAAACTTGCCCCTTTAACATTTGTCTCTAATGCAGTCACGCTGTATAATAGCCACATTTGCAGTGAAAACAGCATCACTGCAATACAAAACTGCTACACAGCCTTGCCCAGGTTCTGCAAACTCCTGCTTGTTTCACACCGCAGCTCTGTCTGCAGCTGTTTGTGTGCAACACCCTCTGCGTAAAAAACGGTAAGTCAGCTATGCCTCTAAACTCAGCAAAAAAAAATAACTTAGGGGGAAAAATGAGCGAGAGCTTCTCAGAGTGTGTTTTATCCTTTTTTTAATTAAATTTGTTTCTTTGAAACGTAAAAAGACTAAAGTGTGGCTTCACGAAGAGTCACCCAAATACTCAAATTTGAAACCTCGGAAATTATTCATTACAAAGTTCAGACTACCGTGACTATTGCATCACAGGAAATTGTAATTGCACAAAAGTTAAGACGTGAGGTTACCTCCAAAAATGTTTATTTTATCTTGAAACAACGAAAAGAGAAACATTCAAACAAAAAAATGAAATAAGGGGAAAGTGACGCTTTACACATTGTTTTCAGTGCCAAATTCAGGTAATAATGTGTATTAGTTTAATGTATAAATAACTTTCCAAAGGCCTCTTGTGAGACCTACTAATTCTAGGCCTGCTGTTGAACAAACAGCGGTCTCTGTGTTACACTAACTGGTGGGCAAAGTCACCCTGGGGGTGCCTACGTAATGAGATAACAGCCTAAAATGCAAATGAGGCACTTAAGCGCGCACACTGCAAAAAATGACGACTTTGACAAGTTCTAGGATGTCATCCTGCTCCCGCGTTTCTCTGAAATTAAATATTATGCTTTCGGGGTGAAATCTGAAATGAAGTCTGTTGATTCACGTTTTTTTCTGGAGAAGTGGCACAGCAGAGGATCTTCAGGTGGCTACTCCCAGTGAATGCTTTAAGTATCTACTTGCAAAGCCAAGATAAAGTCAGATAAGTACGTGTTACTGGTGACACGCAGTAGTTGGATATTTTCTTAATATGTTTATTTTGTGATCTTTCCTTCTGGATTTCAAACGTACCGCTCTGTGGTGTGCAGGGTAAACCTGTGTGAAGCCAAAGGCCTAAAGATAGACTTCCTCATGGAAATGTTTCCCCGTCCAGAGATAAATATATCCCGAATGTAGATTTTTTTTTTAATTCTAACTCTATGCGCTCAATTTTGTTCTTTTCCTTGTCCTGGTTAGAGAGATAACTGAACATAGAATAAATAATATCCAAACCCAAAATTAATAAGCGTGAATTGATATTCTTAATTGCCGAGACGTGGTATACGAAGGCTATTGAAAAAGATTTACTAATCAGTTTTAATAAGAAAATGAGGCATCCTGTTGGTCTGTGTCTACAAATTCATGCATGACTGGGTGATCCTGCTTGATGAACTTGATTCTGTTGTTTGAAGGCTACAAAGAAAAAGAGAAAAAAAGAAGAGGTTTGTGCGTAATGGCGCAAGAGGCTGTCGATATCAAATGGATTAGGGAGCGGAGACTGGGATTATGGAGAGGGTTAGAGTGGATAAATAAGAAAAGCTGGGGTGGGGACCACTAGGGAATTATTATTGGGGATATAAACCAATGCTATTCCTGCAAAGGCAACACCCCCCTCCTCCCGTCCTCCTCCCTCATAGCCCCACACCACCACCACTTCTACGTTGCGGACTCAGTTTCCGCTTCGCACGGTTGGTCATTGATGCGCAGTGGAGAGCTGGAGAGGGATCGCGCAGGACAGAGAGGGAGATGCAGAACTGACAAACCAGAAACTGGGAGAGAGAGGAGGGAAGGAGGAGGTGACGGACCTGCTCCACTGGGACTAGGCTACAGCTTACTGCTAAGTGCTATCGGCAGGGTAGGCTCACAAACCGTACCTCCATTGTAAAATGCACAATAAGGCACCGGGCAGCGCCTTATAGCCGTCACGCAAGGATCTCCATGGTTTGACTCCGTTTGTAGGAACTAACAGAAGGAGAAGGGGGTTAAAAAAAAGGATCCATGGGGAGTTTTTGCAGCTTCATCGAGCAAAAAGCCTGGATTATCTGATTTGGGACGGGGCACTGGACGTTTTAAGGGCGAGACGGCGTTTCCCTGTCGCACCAGCTGCAGCCCACGACGCGTTTTTGTTTTTAGGTAAGCTGATCCTGAACTGATCCGGCTGCGCGTACTCACTGTGATCCTCTTTCATAACGCGTCAGCATCGTAGTAAATGCCACTCCACGCTGCAGGAATCGCTCTGCTGAAGAGACACCGTCTGCGTGCGGATGGATGTGTGTTATTCTGGAACTGGAGAATAAAGTTTTCAGTGTGAGCAACATGAACAGGAAATAGTGATTCCCTAAAAGCGAGGGCCCGCTTCAGTGTGCGGCATCATCCTCACAGTAAAAGTCATGTTGTGAATGCTGGGAACCCTGCAATTTCAGATCTGCTGATTATATTTGTGACAAACATCTTGCATTGAGTTTATTATTATTAGAATGAAAGTTTTAGCCTGTGCCATTAAACTGAAAACTTTTAAATGTACTTTATAAAATATTAATGTTGCGGTTTCGTTCCTGAGCAGTTGTTCTGTAGCCTGTAAGAACCATTTCTTTCACCACTTGGGAAAAAAATAAGGTAAATGTGGTTCCGCAGGCTTATTTGTGTCTGTGAGTTTCTGTCATTGTAACGCATGCAGTGTGTTATGGAGGTCCAGTCTCACACACTCACATCTCTGTTTCGGTCTTCCAGGAGAGGCGTAGTTTTGGGAGCTCCGGTCATGGCGGACCAAGAGGAGACTTTTGTCCTGCAAAACTCACCAGGTGGCTCGGATTCAAGGGATTTACAGAGCGATAATAAATCAGAGAAACAGAACGGGACCTCAAGCAAATCCCCGTCATCACAGACAACGTACATTCAGCAGGTCAGTGTCGGTGTGTGAGCCCCACTCTCACTTCTCCTGGTGTCACATTCAGTGTGTATATATATATATATATATATATATATATATACATATATAGTAGCTACCACATACCTTGTTGTTTTGGCTTTAACCCGTAAGAACCCATGGTGGGCCTCTTGGTCTGTTGTGTATCCCCCATATTTTTTCTGTAAGGAAAAATGGGTCTGGGTTCTTATAGGTTAAAATATGTATGACGTTTTTCCACTAATTTTGCAGTGTGTATATTCAGGCTGCACAGAAATATGGCTTTGACTGGATCTGATATTTAGAACGCTAGTGACGTCATTTGTCACAAACTGACTTGTATCTGTGAAATGAACCGACTTCAGAAAAGTCTGCAAATTTGGCAGTTTCTACTAGACCCGATGGCACGGTTATGTTAGTTTATTTTAAGGTGAAAGCGCAAATAAATTCTGCGTGGGTTTGTGTGAACTGTCCCACATCAGCTCTGACCTTATTATATAATACTGTCTTGTAGTTAAAATCTGTATTCTAAAGGCCCGTCAGGTTTAAGACTACAGAACTGTGGCTTAATATAAATTGCTTATTCATAAGCATAATAAGGTCTGCATTATTTCTAAGTCAGATTGAGCGTGCAACAGCTCAGCGGCCCAAAGTATTTGCATGTTGTCTGAAACTTTAAAAAATAGTGTTGGACTTCATTATTTTATTTTTCCAACTGAAATTAGATTTTTCTTTGAACACCTCTGACAACTTCTGAACTCAGAAGGCCTTAAAACCATGTAGACCTGTGTGTGACACCTCTGTCAAAAATGCAACCAGTAGTACACGACCTATACGCACTACAATGTTTTATTTTGAAGGGAATGGAGGGAATAAAAGTCTACCTGCACGAAAGGGAGCTATGGATGAAGTTTCACGAGGTGGGAACGGAGATGATCATAACCAAAGCTGGACGGTAGGAGCATCTAAGATATAATTATTCTTATCATTATTATTATCATAATTAGAAAAGGCTGATCAGAACCAGCGGGTTTATTGTCTGCGTGTCTATGCTGATAAGGCAGCTCGCCTCTATGCATTTTATCTAGGCCTAAATGTAAACTACAGACCAGACTGGAATTTTCTGGTGTGGGGATCTGGAAATACACACAGAGAAAACACAGAGCATCTGGTGGACGCTTCAGCGCTCTGTTAACACCACCAGTCCACATTTTAGTCCGGGTGGCCTTGTTTGGAAATGCAAACCTGCAGAACTGCCCTCCTGGTTAAATGCTGCCGCGTTCGTTTAAATAAAGACAGCCGTGTCCTGCAGTTTCTGCGCGTCTGCCGCAGGTGTGTGTGTGTGTGTGTGTGTGTGTGTGTGTGTGTGTGTGTGTGTGTGTGTGTGTGTGTGTGTGCGTCATGTGAGATTAGGAGCAGTGGCAGCTGTTAGTCTGTTCTGGATCATCCTGGATTATAGGATGGGTGCACAGCTCACACAGCTGTAACATGGTCTTACACACACTCTCAGGCACATGTACGCATGCATGCACTCACTGTTAGCTACAACTGAAGTCACACAAACTTAAACACACAATAACACAGGGCTATTTTTATGACTATTTATGGATTATACATCTTTATTATGCATCTAAAGTTTTGTAGAAATAGTGTCTTTGACGATCACAATCAATATGGTGGCAACATGTAAGATATATTGAGTTGTAACTGGTTTTATTAGTGCAAAGATGAGATTAACTGCTTCTTTCTGTTCTATCCATGTGCCAGAAATTCAGCAAGTTTAGATCTGAAAAAAATCAAAATACACACATAGATAATGTCTCTTATCCACCTGTTCTTCCTTTCATATATCCATTGTCCTCTAGAGGAGTAAATAATTATCAGTGAAATATTTGCAGTGCAGCTTCATTCTTTATCACTGATTTGTATTTTCAGCTGTCCAGAAGATGGCACAGGCCCACTTGTCCTCCCTTGATATGAAGTCTGTGGACATAGAGTCCTCTTCTGATGAAGAAGAGCAACATGATGAAGAAAGGCGGCAGAAAGCCTCAGGTGGGTAAGATAGGATAGTCTTTAACATTATTCACTTTTTCTCACTTTTACTAGCACCTGTACCAAATGTAGACACTTACACATTTGAAATTCCTTTCATGTCAGATCTGAAAGAAGAAAGCAAACCACTGAGGGATCAGCGTGGTATGCTGGACTGTCCAACAGAAAGTGGTGATCTCTGCCATCTCCACAAAGAAAAAAAGGACGCCAAAAAAAGAGAGGAAGGAAAGGGAGAATGACAGCAGAAGATGGCTCTGATGGAGACAGTGTTAATGAGGAATCTATACGCACCGCACATGTGTGGAACATACATATGCGTGCATGGATATACGTATGAGTGTGTATTATTTGGGTCTGTGGATGTGTGGATGCATGCAATGAAAAGGAATGTAAAAATAGAGAAGCAAAAGAGAGATGCTTTGAGGAAGGTCAGAATTTTATTGAGCTGGTTGAGGAACCATTTAACCTGGGACTTGTTAAGGATTTCATGTCTCCATCAGCCATATATGTGAGGGTTTAAATTCCAATCAGCCAAGGACGCTGCGCAAGATAAATAAGAATAGCTGAGAACTGTTTTATTTTTATAAGGGGTTCATAAGGTGGTTTTCAAAACTTTTTAAAGGTCCAGCAAGAGCCATCAAGATTATGGGACTAATTACATATTTGTTTGGAGAATTAGAATTTAGATTGCCTTCACTGACATCATAGAAGGGGCATAAACCTGTCACTGTTGCTAAATTTACATCTCACGTCCAATTAAAAAATAGCAGAAGAAGTACACTATTTGAGAAAACACCTCCAAATGATACAAAGGGTTATAAACACAAATTTCCAGCTCATGTTTTCCTTTGTATATATTGTACTAATGCACAAGATAACATTGTATGTGTTGTATCACTGTGAACAGTAACAGATAGTCATTTTAAGGTGTATCAAACAATTTTGCCTGAAATTGTGAAAGAGGACCTGGGTGGACATTGACAGATAAGATACTCTATATTACAGTAAATAAAAGATCACAGTATCATAAACATAACCACTCCCCACTGGAATTTAGCTGGGAATGATTCAAAATTTATATGTAACTCTAATGTTTTCTTGTCAGTTTGCATTCCTCACTCTCGGATGTTTGCCTACAAGGTCAAGGAAATCAAAAGATTGAGGATTACAGATTTGGGCACACTCACAGCCACAGTAGACCAGATTATATCCTAACAGATTAATCCAACTAATCATCATAATGCAGCACAGTGTTTCTGGTTAGATATTTTGAACAGGGTTTTTTGTATTTTTTTTTTTTTTTGGAACATTGGCAATTAGTAAACATGATCTGTTGGGGGTGCCACATGTGTTAGGTGGACAGAACATGGATAGAAGAACACCTCCCTACACACACACACACACACACACACACACCTATCTATCTATGTGTGTGTGTGTGTATAGATATATATGTGTGTGTGTGTGTGTGTGTGTGTGTGTGTGTGTGTGTGTGTGTGTGTGTGTGGGTGTGTGTGTGTGTATGTACACGAGCCCCTCTCACCATAGAGAGTTGCATCAGAAAAGGCATCTGAACTCTGCCAATTTATCAGTGTTGATTAATCCACTGTGGGGCGCCTTGGAGAGAATACAAGGGAGCATCCCAACGTACATATGTGAAGGTTCAATCATGACCCTCTGTATAAACAGTGTTTTGTGCTGGCTGATAATAAATCATTTATAATAGGCTGTTGGTGTTTCTGTTTGTATGTGTATAGAATTTGTGTATAAAAATGTAAAGTCCTCCAATCATATTTTTTTTCTAATAAAGACTCCATTATTTATTTGGTTATTCAGATACATTATGTCACCATATCTGGTCATATGTAGTCATAAGTTTTTATCATATGAGGACCCTAAAACTTTTTAAACTTTTGCAGATAGGTTTGGATATAGCCTGTAAGGTATTTGCTTTCTTAATCCAAGTTAAAACATTTCCAAAGACATCAGGAAATCCTCAAAAAGCAAATAAGGCTAGTTTTAGTAGACATTTTTTAAATTGAGAAAAACAAAAGAGCCATTATTATTTTGTCTTTTTCCGTTGTGATCCACTTACAGTATAAATGGAAAAATCGTTTTGCAGTTGTAATAATATCTCTTTACTAAAGAGAAGTGCTCCGATCCATGACTAAGATTTGAGGAGCATCTCAACGTGGCCAACTAGTGACATCTAGTGTTCAATTGTCCTAATTACTCAAAAATATTTACAGAGAGTGACATAAAATGATCTCCTAAAACCAGGGTAAGCGACATTTTTCTCAGGGGGCCACATTGACATAAATAAAGTAAGCACACTTTGAGTAACTGAATTAAAAAATATATATTGCACATAGCACCAAATTATACTAAATTACATGAATTTGAGTCTCCATAACACATCAGAGTAGGTTCTTGTTTCAAAAAACAAAAAAATAGACATAAAAACATAAAAGCCACTTAAATGCTGTATTATTTAAATTTAACATATTTACTATCAGAGTGTAGATGTTATACCTTATCACAGAAAATTTGAACACAAATGTTGAAGTCAAGTGAATAAACCAGTACCAACTTATGCCACTCATGTCAAGATCCATTTTTGTAATGCTTCCTTTAATTTTTTCTTATTTATTTGTTTACTTTTTTGTGGGAGGCTGGGTTTGTTTAGTGTTTTTTTAAGGGCATTGGGGACAAGACTGAGATGGTCCGCGGGCCAGTTCTGGCCATGTGTGCCCTAAAGTAACATGTTGCCACATCGTACCAACATTAAGATTAATCCATGAAACAATATGGGATGATTTTTTTACATTTTTTTGCACTTACTCTTATGATCACACTTTCTCAGGTTCCCACCTCTGGCATTCACTAGTAGCCAAAAGATATCAGCTACATGTGAAAACAAGAAAACATGATGAAATAAGCATTGCATTTTTATTCATGCAATCGCAAGCCAAAATAATCTCATCTCAACCTTGTGAATAATTAGCAGCAGAATAAAAAGAAGTATATACTGCATGTGCACAGCTATGTAATACCTATGGGATATACACTGCAGAACTAATGTTTACATTCTTGATGCCATAGGAAGTGTATTTGACCTGCAGGAGGCGAATATATACTTGTTTCCTTTTAGATAAGATAGACAAAATGCAAAAGAAAAAGTGTCTTTGCACTTTCTTCCTTGAGAGTCAGTTTGAATACATTTAAATGAGTAAATATCAAAATCTAACAAGCTTCTCAATCAAAACAGAAATATGTTTGCATTTTATTGTTAGCATTGGCAATCCACTTTTAAAGCATGCATTTACCCAGGCTTAACTTACATTATTTTCATCTGAATAGTGACTTATTTAATTTCTTCTCTAAGCGTTTTTATCTGCCTCCATCACTTTTCTCTAACTTTTTCTTTCTTGCTTGTTAATCCTTCTTTGCTTTTACAAAAAACACTCCAGTCACATCATCAACCCCCACCCTCATATCCTGGGTCAGTGTGTAAACCTCCAGCCGAATCAGAGTGTATCCACTCTCCTTTAGACTAGCACAGACCTGGGCCTCATTCAGCGGAACCACAGGGATCCTCACCCCAGGTCCACCAAAATAATAACTCTCCCCCAGAGCTCCAATGAGCAGGAGGTGGCCACCAGGCCGCAGGAGCTTCCGGATGTGGCCAAGGGCCCGGGTGAAAGTAGCCAGGTCAGGGCTGACACTCTCCAAGCAGAAGCAAGACACCAGACAGTCGGCCCCTGCTGAAGGAAGGGCATCAGGAGCCAGGGGCTGAGAGCAGTGCACATCAATAGGGAGGATATCTGCGATGACCTGACGTAGCTTGGCAGCTTTCTCTGTCCATGCTGAGGGCCTGATGGAGTAAAGCACCAAACTACATAAACAGCTCTTTCACTTTTGCATCGTATTCATAAAGTAAATGTTTTGTTTTGTATATTTTATTGATTACCATTCAATAAAATACACACATTCATTTCCACATCAAGATAATTAATTCCCTGACCATCTTCATTAGTAATGTTGTTAATCTCATTTAAATATTTTATATAAATAATTTAATGATTATACAGGTCTAGCAATAACTATATCTGAGCAAGTTTCACTCTCAGTAACCAATATTTTAAACTTTACCAAATCTTCAAATGTAGGTTAAAGGGATCTTTTCCATACCGTCGTCCCTCCAGCTTGCAAACGTGCTGTAGGTATGGTGTCCAGTCAAGACTGCATCCTGCCTCACCCTGGAGCCAGCGCCTCAGCTCCTGTCGGTTAACCTCCAGGAAGTCAGTCAGGAGCACTTTATTGAAAACCTCACAGCCACTCATCACCTGGTACAGTGTGGGACCTGAACCTATATCCACCAGGAGCTCACCACTTACATCACCTGGGAAAAGAGATGAAAAAGAGAAAAGTGAGGCTCTGAGGAAAAATTCTTAAGAAAAACATGGCCACGTCAAATGTAAGGATAATTTTGATCAAAAAGTTCCATCTTACAGTGGTGTAATTTTAGAAATGAAACTTCATACAGATCCAACCAGAAATTGGACTGAAGTGACTTTATTTTTGCTCCACCCTTTATCACTCCTGACACTGAAAACACTGACATTTAGACTGTGAATAAATGAAAAATGATCCTTGAGAATAAAGAGAGTAAATAACCTCTGAGCATTAGAAAAAGAGGTTTTGTCTTAGAAGACAAATCTTTTTTGCACCTCTACTCTTATCATTCATTCCATGAAACCTTAAAATGTATTGAGGGTAAGAGATCTTCAGTAGCGTTTGGACCCACCCAAGGCTCTGTTTTTACAGAAGTGAATCTGTCTTTACAGCTACTGATTAGGAGAAGGAAAATCGGGGAGCTGAAAAACTAAAGAAGGGATCAAGGGAGTTTTTTGCTGCATATCGAGAAATGGTATTTTATATTCTAAATTATATTTTGCCTTGCAAAATACACCAGAACCTCCTTACCTTCAGTAAAAGCTCTGTGCAGACATGCCAGTTTCCACGGCACAATACTGTCTTTTCTTCCGAAATCAGCCCGTGGTGGAGTGTAGTTGTACTGTAGATACGCTGCAGGGTCGAATCTCTGGTAGCAGGCTGCCATGGCTGCTACTCCATTCTCTCTTCCTTTTTCTTCCATTATCCTGCTTTCTTTGTGGCTATACCTTGCACTTTTGTTTCGACTGGTCAGTCTTCAGGTAAGCTGCTGATGCCCCTTGAGCTGAATTATATACCTGTGTTTGTGAGTGTATCTCTGCTATTATGTGTGCGCATTTGCTCTGGGGTAGTAGAGTTTCATGGACAGAGATAGTGATCCTCTTTTTCAGACCATGCTGCCTGATACCATTTGTTCTGTTCACTTTCTCTGCCCTGAGGCACTGATACCATCAGATCAGGGGGCTTCCTCCAACACTAGTCCCACTAATGGACTCTTCATATGGCTTTTAGCTGCTTCACTCACCTTTCAAAGGCCTCTCATATCTACACAATCATTCTAAAGGGCCTTTTGCACTTAACCAGTACAGAGCGAGTTTGTCTCAGGCAACTCCTTATGAAAGAGACAAACAAGTCTATTTTAAAAACAAACAAATTTGTCTCTGTCTTCGTAGGTCATTTTCCTTTGTGATGTTTGTATTGAGTTGTAGAGATAAGGAATGGTTGCAAGGTGAAGGAGGGAGGGTCTCACTCTCTATGCCCCCCACAGAAAGTCAGAAGTTAAAAAAATGTTAGAGTTTTTGAACGAAAGATTTCAAGAAATTGTAAATGGTTTTATACAGGCCAAAAAGAAAAAAACATCTCTTTACATTTGATTGGAAGCAATTTTTAAATTAAAAACATTTTTAATATAGGTAAATACTGTATATAACTGAAACGGACCATTGGTTTCTATTTAGATTTCATTTTTGTTCCAGTAATCTTGAGTATTAGCTCTTATGTTTCTGTTCCAGTCACTTTTTTGTATTTATGTAGTTTCAGATCACTGTTTTGGATTCTTTACATTCTATAGTAAGCTTGATCCTTTGTTATATTTCAAATCTTTGGCTTTTGTGTTACTTACTTCCTGTTCTAGTGAAGCTCTTTAGTTTTGTGTTCTCTTGTGTTGAGTTTCTGTCCCGAGTTTACTATTCTAGCCTCCCGTTGTTGCTTCTGTATCATGTTTTAGTGAGGTGTTGTTTAGCAGTCACTGTCTGGGTTAGTTTCTATTTTACTTTGATAGTTAGTTGTCTCTGGTGTTATGCGTCAAGTTTTGCTTCCTGTCCACCTATCACTGATTTTTCCAATTGTCTTCACCTGATTGTGACTGCTTGCACCTGTGTCTCATTACTCTTCTGCTTCCACTTCCCTAATCAATTTTAGTGCAAATAGAGAGATAAAAAGACCTGTCTCCCATTTTGTCCTTGTCAGAAAGTTTATATAGTCCCTGTTGTGCTTCCTTGTGTGTGTTATTCTATTTTTCTGTTTCTTGGATTGTATTTTTGTCAGACTTTTTCTTTTTGGAAATTCGGCCAAATAAAGGTTCGTCCTCAGTTTTATTCAGGCTGCCAGAGTGGTCTGTATTTGGGTCCTTGCACACTTGAATTTCATTACAGTTCCTATTTTAAATGCTTTTTACTTTCTTCTTTAATAGAACATTTACTATACTCTGAAAGGACCAACTTCTTAAATCTCTGTGAGTATTAATCAGTAATGTAATTAAAATATTTCTTTAATATAAAATGCACAATTATTTAAATGCAAATTCACATGTATGTGTGGTAACAAAAAAAAATCAGCCATACTTGCGGGCAATGGATTTAGGCTCAAGGGGGGCATGGAGTGGCAATGCCCCCTGAAATTTCTTGTCCCCTGAAACACCACCATGTGAGAACACTCTTAATCTTACAATGTCTGTAGATACAGGTTTAGTCTACTTGTATCTTATTTAAGTATTTCTATGTCATGCTTCTTTCTGTTTCTACTCTACTATATTTTGGATGTAATTATTATATATTGTAATCCATACCATTTATTTTAAAGATTTAGTTAATAATTGTTTTGCTGATTGATTTGCTGAATTACTGTATTATAGATCTAGCTACCCAGCAATATATAAGTAATTAAAATAATCAAGCGCTGCAACATTTAGGTGATGTACACTTTAATGAATCAGTATTTATGCTAATATAATGTACAGTATATGATTCTGAAAAGTGCCATTTTGCATAATAAGTATAATTACTTAGGCATATATTATAGATTTTGATTATATGGCTTAGGAAATATTAAGCTACTTTAGTAAGATTATAACTTTTACTGAAGGAAAAAAAGTCTAAATCCATTTTGCACAACATTAAACATTTTTTTCGAATCTTGTGCAGCATAACTTCATGTAATACTGTTATAAAAGGGCACAGGACTGCACATGAGCCTGACAATCACACCCAGTGTTTTCTAGGCCAATTTTTAATATGATTATTATTTCAGATTAAATATTGGGATCTTCTGTGGGCCTACTGTCTTGTTCTTCTCATGCGGTGAGTTCCATCACAGAATCATGGTCTCAGAAACACTTCCAGACACCATTGTCTGCTAACACGGTGTGCCATGCTCTTCATAAATGCAGGTTAAAGCTCTATTATGCAAAGAGGAAGCCATATGTGAACATGATCCAGAAATGCTGCCGTCTTCTCTGGTGCAAAACTCATTTAAAATGAACTGATGAAATGTGGAAAACTGTTCTGTGGTCAGATTAATAGAAATTTGAAATTCTTTTTGGAAATCATGGACGCTGCATACTCTGGACAAAAGAGGAGAGGAACCATCAGGCTTATTATCAGCGCTTAGTTCCAAAGCCTGCATCTCTAATGGGATGGGGGTGCATTAGTGCCTGTGGTACTGGCAACTTGCACATCTAGAAAGGCACAATCAATGCAGAAAGGTATATACAGGTTTTAGAACAACATATGCTCCCCTCCAGACAACATCTTTTTCAGGGAAGGCCTTATATATTTCAGCAAGACATTGTTAAACCATAATGCAAATATTACAACAGCCTGGCTTCATAGTAGAAGAGGCCAGGTCCTGGACTGGCCTGCCTGCAGCCCAGACTTTTCAGCAACAGAAAACATATGGCAACTCATGAAATGCAAAATATGACAAAGAAGACCCCGGGCTGTTCCACAAGGTCCACTAGTTGGTCTCCTCAGTTCCCAGAAGTTTAAGGACTGTTGTTCAAATAAAGAGATGCTACACAGTGGTAAACCTGGCCCTTTCCCAACTTTTCTGAGATGTGTTGCTTGCATCAAATTCAAGATGAGCTAGTATTTTTTTCATGGAATAGTAAAATGTCTCACTTTCAGCATTTGATATGTTTTCTATGTTTTTTTGTTAATAAATTATGCAAGTTTCAAATCATTGCATTGTTTTTTTAATTTATATTTCAGACAGCATTGCAACCTTTTTGGAACTGGGATTGTAAAAATCTTGTAAACTCCCCTGTTCGGACTGTACTCAGTCACATATAACTCAATGCACTATCTATACGCTGCTCACAATTTTCATGCAATCCACAATTTTATCCATTTCAAAAACAATTACAATTAATCATATGATTTTTAAAGAATGATCTACATTTTTGCATAGAGGCTTGTCAGTACCTGTCAGTCCTCTGTATCAATTTCCTGATATGGCTGCTAATCCAGGTTAATCAATTAATAAAGCTTACTGATCATTAGAAAACCCTTTTGTGAGTGTGGTGCACAGCCGAAAACAACTGTACTAATAAGAGAGCACAAAAAGGAGCATGGCATTCTTTAGGTTAGTTTAGTATCTGAAGCATCAGCGGTTGCTTGTTTGCTAAAATGCTCAAAATGGCCAGAAAGAACTTTCTTTAGTGACACGTCAGTGTTTAGAAAGGAAGGCTATATAATGAGAGAAATTGATAGGAAATTTCAAATCTCTTGCTGTTTAATACTCCCTTCAGGAAGAAGGTGTTGTGGACAGATGAGTCCAAGTTTGAGGTTTTGGATCAAACAGAGGAACATTTTTGAGACAAAGAACAAATGAAAAGATGCAAGAACAGTGCTTAATACCATCAATCAAGCATGGTTGAGGCAGTGTGATGATATGACGGTGCTATGGAGATGGTAAAATAGGACATGTGTACAGAGTGGAGGGGACCTTGTGGAAGGAAATTTATCACAAGATTTTGCAACACCATGCCTGTGGACAGCATTTTGACAATTTTCATCCTACAACAGGATAATTACCCAAAATGCACCTCCAAAATATGTCAGCAATATTTAAAGAACAAGCAGTCAGCCATAATTCTGACTGTAATAGAGTGGCCAACACAGTCTCCAGATCTGGACCCTATTAAGCTGTTGTGGGAGCAGCTTGACATTATGGTGTGGAGGAAGTCTCCATTGAGCCAATCAATCTTGTGGGAAATGCTCCTTGAAGTATGGGGTGAAATCTCATCAGATTATCTTGAAATATGACAGCTAGAGTGCCTAAGATCTGCCAGGCGGTAATTGTTGCAAAAGGTGTTTTTTTAAGAAGACAAAGTTCTAAGAATGCATTCATCATTTACATTGAAATCATTAATTCTAATTTTGACAATTTCTGTATGTCCTGTTCATTTCCTATACAGGTATTTCCTGTTCAGACTAATCTCATCTGTGTTTTCATGGAAAACAAAAGAATTTCCAAGAGATCCCAAACGTTTGAGCAGTAGTGTATGCTGATGTTAAGCACATATAATGTATACCATACTTGCAACAGTTAAATATTTCAGTATGTTAATTTTTCTAATAAGCAATGAACACAGGGTACACCTGACGCTGACAGGAATAGCTTTGTAGATATTTAGTCATAAACCAAAGTATCAGACAAACTAATGATTTGTCCTACAGTTTGATCAGAGGGAGTCATGAGACGTGTTTCCATCAAACAGCTGGGACAAAATTTGACACAATAACACAAAGGCAGTGAAGGGAAAGTAAGAGCGACACCAAATTCATCAGTTAAAATGAGGCAAAATAAAGAGGTTGCACAGATGCACACACACTCACACACAAACACGTAGTTAGTGGATTAATGTGGGCAGGAGAACCGTAAAGGGTCAGTTCCTTCCCCTGAGACAGATCATCAGATAAAAGAGCAAAGAAGAGGAGGAACACAAAAGAACAGATAAAGGGCAAAAGCAGACAACAGAGAAAAGAACAGGACAGGTATAATGGAATAATACACATTTAGCCAGAGCAACAGGAATCAATTTAGTTATCTATGGTCCCAGGGGCAGAGGGGGTTCAACAGTGTGAGTCTAGTCCGCTCTGAGTTACTTTTCATGTTGTCACAGCAGGATAGTGTAGGTGAAAAAAACTTTTATCACTACTGCAGCTCTTTGATTTTTTTGACCACATGGAGTAAATGAAAGATAATGATAGAGCTACAGGACAATGATTTCTATACTCTTTGTTCTCATCTAGTTTCAAAATTATCAACTGAAAATAATAATGTACGTGAGCTAATTGCTTTAGAAGGCCTGCAGAAGTTATTACTTTTGTGTGTGATTTAAACAATAAACAGCTCACTGTCAAACTACTCATTCCTTTTTAACCCACTTTTTTCCATTTTCGTTTTCACCCACTGTGGTTAGCACAGTGGTGCGGTGATTAGAAGAATGTTCTGGGTTTGAATCCCCTGGCCAGCTGATGCCCTTCTGTGTGGAGTTTGCATGTTCTCCCTGTGCCTGCATGGGTCTTCTCTGGGTACTTAGGCCTTCTCTAAAGACAAGTGTGGGGTTAGTTTAACTGGCAATTCTAAACTGAGCATACGTGTGATTGGTTGTCTGTCTCTATGTGTTAGTCCTGTGATAGACTAGCGACCTGTGCAAGGAGTACCCTGCTTTTTGCCCCATGACAGCTGGGATTGGCTCCAGTTCCCTGGTGACCCTGAATTGGATATAAGTACTTTTGGCTGCTTCCTTGTATTCCCCCACAGCGGATTAAGCCACTTGGTAATTTGGCGGAGATTTTATACCAGATGCCCTTCCTGACACAACCCTCCATGGTGAGAGGAGCATGTGTCCCCACCTGGACCCTGAATTAGATAAGCAGAAGAAAATGGATGGAGTTCAGTGGCTTGTAGTAAGAATTTTGTGTTTGTACTTTTTTTTTTTCATTTTTTTTTTTTTTAACAAAACCTTTACATTT
>VUQH01020132.1:9459-38179 GCA_015106775.1 Etroplus canarensis | reverse complement strand
TTATCATGCCAGATGAATTGTCCTAACAGTTTGTTAAGTTTATCGTAAAATGTCTTTGGTAAAGGCAGTGGGAGTGTTTTAAAATAATATAAAAACTGGGGTAAAATAGTCATTTTTTATCAAATTTATTCAGCCAACCATGGATATAGGCAAGGAAGACCAGCGATTCATCGTCTCAGTTACTCTCTCCAGTAGGGGGTTGTAATTTGCTGGGATTATGTTACTTAATTCAGGAGTAATTTTAATACCTAAGTACCTGAAACTTTCTGTAGCTGTTGCAAATGGGGTGTTTGTAACAGGATTCTCTCTTTCCTTTTTGTTAAGGATCATTAGTACTGATTTGGAATTATTAATTTTATACTCTGAAAACTTTCCAAAATGTTCAATTGTTTTTATCAAATTGGGAACACTATTGTTGGTGTAGGTGTTGATAGGGTTGAAGTCAGGGCTCTTTGCAAGCTAGTCAAGTTTTTCAACACCAAACTCATCCAGTAATGCCTTTATAGATTTTGCTTTGTGCAGTGGGGCTCAGTCATACTGTATCAAACATGCATTTGCCAAACCCAGACTCATCCATCAGACTGCCAGATAAAGCAGTGTGATTCGTAACTCTACAGAACATGCCTCCACTGCTTGAGAGTCCAGTGATGATGGGCTTTACACCATTCTATCAGACACTTGGCATTGTGCTTTCTTATGTAAGGCTTGCGTGCAGCTGCTCAGCCATACAAATCCATGCAGTGAAGTTACTGGCACATAGTTTTTGTGCTGATGTTAACACCAGAGGAGGTTTGGAACTCTGCAGTTATTGAATCAGCAGATTGTTTGCAACTTTCACTCACTCTGTGCCACAGTACTCAGGAACCCTGCTCTGTAACGATGCGGTCTGCCACTTTGTGGCTGAGTTGCTGTGGTTCCTAAACACTTCCACTTTGCTATATTGCAACTTATAGCTGATTTTGGAATGTGTACGAAGGAAGAAATTTCCAGAACTGGCTTGTTGCAACAGCGGGGCCTTATTACCGTACCACACTCACATTCAGTGACCTTTTTAGAACAACCCATTCTTTCACAAATGTTTGTAAAGGCAACCTTCATAGCTAAGTAATTGATTTCATACACCTGTGGCAATGAGACTGAATGAAACACCTAAATCCAATGATTAAGATGTGGTTGAATACTTTTGTCCATATTTTGTATTTGTTTTGTAAAAGTCCTGAGCAGGTATTTGTGGTAGTGTTTTTAAATACTACAGGAAATATTGACATTGCATTAGTGACTTAATGGACTTTTCATTTGTGGCTTTGTAATGCCTTTCCATCAAATCTTTGGATCAAGAAGTATGGGAATAATCCCTCTCCAAACACCTAAGTTCAGTCAATAAATGACTCCATTAATTATCAGTTGGCTGACACTGAAATGGATTGTCCCTCTCTTCTTGGCAGAACATTAAATGGCTTAACAATCACAGTCCAAAGCCTCGATGGTGTCAACTGTTTCTGTTTGTCAGTCTGGCTGCCTGCCTTTTTGACTCACCTGCAGCATTTTACCTCTTTGTCTCTGCACGCAACTGTTCTCCTTCCCCCAAACTCTTAACTTCCCCCTTTGCTTGAAAACCCTTCACTTCATGTCACTTGCCCCACCTCATCTGTCGGACAAGGATCTGGTCACCCTTCGGCCTAAACAGGAGGTACTACTTGTCATCTCTTTTTAGCATGAGATAGGTTTTAAGCATTTTTATTCATATTTTGAACACAGGAGAGCAGTATAGCTTGTGTAAAACATTTATTTTTCTACAAACCTCTGTATGTGCTCTGTAGGCTTGTTTGTTATCAGGTTATTGATCAGTCAGTAATTACAGACTTTGATAAGTTCTGGCTTTGTACTCTGTTTCTGGTCGTATTTAAAGCCTTTATTGGTAGAGCTTTTATTTCATAAAGAAAACAAACAATCATCCACCCCACACCTCATCAGAAACAGTCAAATTCAGATTCTAATGTGAAATGTTTCAGGTTTATTTTCTTATGAGATCAGCTAGTTCATTGACCAGATTTAGAAGCATGTAATTTATGTTACTTTGTGTTCCTGCTTTGCCTTTCCCTGGGGGAGCAGCAGTTCTTGGACAAGCCAGAAGATGTAATACAAAAACACCAGGCCAGCATCAATGAGTTGAAGAGAGCTTTGAGGCAGCCTAACAGCAAAATGGCCCAGAGAGAAAAACGCCTCTCCTCAGCTACTCCTCCTGGAGGAACCCCTGAGCGGAAATCAGTAAGAACGACATTCTATATTCAGTTATGGTACATGCTTTCATTATTGTTTTATTGTATATTACCATTATCTAAACATGCCGTATTGGTCCAGGCCCATCATGTCTATTCTTCATATGCCAAATTTGGGATTCCATTAGCCCAAGGTACAGAAAAAAACACCTTGAAATGCATTAAAGTTTGCACAGTCATAGCCCCCAGTTAATCATTGTTTTTACTACTCATTTACAATAGTGATGTGGGGTAACAGTGATACATGGAAGAGCCATTTATCTAGTTAGGCTAATGAAACTGTCTACTTTATGTTAACATAGGCAACCAGTGATGCCAAATTGATTGACAAGCAGGATGCTTATGAAGGAACTCTGGATACTTACTCTAACATGGAAAAGAGTAAGGCCTCTTCAGAGGGTAGAGACACTTTTACAGTGACATCTTGGACTGAAGCAAATGTGAACTATTGCCAAACACCCTGGGACTCTGGAAGAACTAGACGTGGAACATCTCCAAGGCAGGAAACAGAGTGTATGGCAACAGGACTAAGAGATATGAATCCCATGGATGAGACAATAGCAACTAATGGGCATCATGAATCTGTTTTAGTGAGGAGAGCCATTCAGGAAAATGGGTATGGTTCTCCACCGGACAAACAGGCAAGTGAATCGAACAAGGATTCGAGGCATTGCCATAATGGGCATCAAGACAGACCTCAGAACTTTGACAGTCCAGTGGCTCAGGATTCTTTCCCAGAGGGCAACGGGGCCCGGTTTGAGAGTGCTTCAAGACATTGCGAGGCTTGGAAAATGAAAGACCCAAGCCCTGTGGGAGAAAAGGATTTTAAAAAAACTGGGAACTCACGCACAGAAGTCACAAAAATAGTCCCTCTCAAGCCACAGAGATCAAAGAAGTCTATAAATAAAGAGAACAAAGACGTAAACCCTCAAACTCATAGCCAGTCTAACAGAGGTGTCTTTGATGCTGCTGGGGATGTACACATGACAACATCTTCCTGTGAGTCAGGAAGCAGATTGGATGATAATACTGTACTGCAGTCTGTTACAGATGTTGTCAAGGAAAACACAACAGCCACTAAATACCTCAGTGAATCTGCAGTGTTGTGTCAGCAGCAAAGTCAAATACACCAACAGATTAAGAATGCGTTTTTTGGACAAGAGGAGCTCAGAAACTGCAGGGATACAACAGGCCAGCTGAGAGGAGGCGTTCTGTTTGAAGATAATTTTCAAAACACCTCAGAGTTCGGCTCCAAATTTCCAACAGCTCCCCCACGCAGTCTTCCCCTGAAAACACAGTGGTCTAGAGACAGACAGAGCAACATGGACAACAGCCACATCCACTACAGGACGCCCAATCAAGAAACAGCCAAGAGGAAGCAAGCGGTAAACCATCTGCCCCCTAACCTGTTTGTCCGTCATCGGAAAGTAAAACATTGCATGAGCTTCAGGCAATGTCGTGCAAATCTTGTTTTTACCATCTAAAAAAAAAAATCACACACATATACTTCAGAACTCATGTGGCTGTGTATGAGAAAGCAAAACTTCACGTTCCTTCGCATCGCCTCATTGACCGACTAAGTTCACGTCCATGGCCTAGGGAGCATTTTGCTTTCCCTTCTTCCCCTCTGCAAATCTTGACATCTGCTTGGCCATTTCAGAACGCTGAGGGCCTTTAAGCAAACTTCCCATTGCTTAAGCTTCAGGCGTCCCTTTTATCCCACCTTAACTTGTCACGTTAACACCTGGTCTCTCCTTCCAACACTCACAGAGTGAAGGTGGCTGCTGTTGCAAGGAGTACAAGACCTTTTCCACCCTTTTTCTTTGAAACCTCTTTTTCACATAATTTAAATCCTTTGTGGAAATGGCTAAGAAGGCCATTTGAACCAAATGTTCTGCCTTGGCACCTCTGCAGCAATAGCAGAAAATGAAAAAGGCGATTAGATGTAATCACTGGCTGCAGAGCTGCCAAACCTCTTCAGGGTTCAGGTATTCATATGCTGCATTTACGAATATGAATACCTTTTCCCTGAAAGGGATTTTGAAAAATTGAACCTTTCAGTGCATGGCATTACCATTGCACTTGCAGTCATTTTTAATGATGTCAACCTGTGAAATATACCCTATTTGCATGCTTTTGACAGTAGCTTTGAGCTTTGGAGTCACTGGGAAATCTCACGTGTGTTTGTTGTGCAGGGTTAGGAAAAATTCCAAAGTTTATGAATGAATTAGGCATCTTTACTGATAGATAAAAACTTACTAGTGCACAAGGCCACGAACTTAATAGTTATGAACAGAGAACAATGCAGACTTGGGCTCTCCAGATGCTAATTATTTTTATCAGCTATGTTGTACAAGAAGCAGAAATTGGCATCAAAGCAATTTCAAATAAAAGTTCTTAACTCTATTATCTTGCTACTTTCTTATTTTCAGATATGCTTACACACATGAGCTATAGAGAGGCATTATGACTTGTGGATGTATTTCTGTGAATTCCACATGCTTCATTGGTTTCATATTATTGTTCTCTTTTTGTCTGCTTTTCTTTTCTATAGGAGACACCTCCCACACCTGCTATACACGAGGAGCCTCTCAGCGAAGCTTTGGTGAGTCATCGCTCAGCTCCTCTCGTATTTATTATTTAGTCACACCTTGGGCAAATGAGTAAATAAATTACAATTGGGTATTTGACAGATTTTATTCAAACAGTTATTTCTAGCCTGTTTGTTTTTCATATCCAAAGTGTGGAAATAAAACTAATAAAAACACAGCCTGTAAATTAATTTCTAATCAAATGGGAAACGCAATGTTTTAAACTGGTAACTTGACATTGAGACTAAATCTGATTTCTAATTTTTTGTTAGTTTGTTAAATGTTCTGCAAACAGGGCTTATTTTTAAATTCTTATCAGCAATGACTACAAGTCAGTATATTTGTACTTTTTATACTATTCATAGTCTGAAATTCTAGAAGATAAATCACATGGTATAAATGCACTGTCATCCTTATTTTCTGTAGAGGGAACCATGGGAGAGACGTTTGGGCTCTGTATCAGAAGATGACCAGGACCATGAGATCCTGTACCTAAAGGAAACCCACCTAGGCATTGAACGCAAATGTTCCAGCATCACAGTCAGCTCTACGTCCAGCCTGGAGGCTGAAGTAGATTTCACCGTCCTCACTGACCTGCACACAGGCATGGAGGAGTTCTCCAGGGGTATGTCAGAGTTAGGAGAGAGGGATCTGTCACCTGATGGGGGTCTGTGCTTGGGCATTGACTTGCTGCAGCAGCAGCAGCAGCAGCCACAACAGCAGCAGCAGGGCCCCTCTGAGCCACCCCCTCCCTTAGTGTCAGCTCCTCTCTCCAGAGGAACCAGCAGCAGTCCTCCGGCCAAACAAATCCAAGCTGAAGAAGTCCGAACAGAGGTCAAACGGTCTGATGTGCAGGTAGACTAAAGTTTTCATATCAGCTTTGTAGAAGTGCTTAGCGGTGTCTACTCCTTTAGTTTGTTTTGTTTTCATACTCTTGAAAAGCTGTGCTATTTTTAGGCACCTAAAATATGCATCTTTGCTCCTTTTACTTCAAATTGCAGTGCAGGAAAGAATAGGTGCAAATTTGATCTGAATGTATCTCAAAATAGCATGAAATCATTACTCTAGCGTTGTATCTCTCTGCATATTTTTAAGCAGACACTTGAGAAATAAATGCAGGAAGTGTGAATGCAGTGGAAACAACAGGAAGAAGAGCTGAATTCCCAGGTTCCCTGGGCCTTTTCCCATAACACCGCCATATCGCCCTCTTTTTCTGTCCCAAGTTTCACAAGAGAATGTGATCAAAAGTTAGTTGTTGATGAATTCACGCAAGCTTACGCATTTACAATCTCTGGTTTGCCTGTGCAGTAGGTGGTCAGACTGAATGTAATTGAAACTTAGAAAAATAGACCAGTAAAACAAGAGGAAAAAATCATGTTGTTGTTACTGCTTAAGTGTTTCTCAAAGTTGTTTTTGTAGGGTATATTGTTAAACTTGCATTTAGGTTTATGATTTGAGTTGTAAAAAAGCTGTGCTGCTAAAAATATAGATTTCAAATGTCTGGATGCCTCTAATGGACTAAAATCAACAAAAGAGGAGATAAAAGACTCAGTAAGTAACTGTAATGAAATATACAGGAAAAGGATGTGCTTTTAGTTTGAAGTTCTTTATAAAGCTTTAAAGAAGGTAAATGAAAGAACCACCCAGTCTTTTTCTTTTCTCTTTCTCCTTTTCATGTTTATTTTAGCTTATTTCTGATATTAAAATATTCATTTTAAGCAACATTGCCCATGCGCATTTTACATTACATACAGTTTGTCGTCTTTTATGTTTTTTCTTTTCTTTTCTTTGCTTTTCTTCTTTCTTTCTGTGAATCGGATGATTAAATTAGATTCCTTTTAGAAGCCCAGTTTCTCCACTGAATCTCAGAAAAAGACAGCTAACTATACTCACCCTTCTTTTATGTAATTGTTTGCTTCTTCTTCTTCTTTTTTGTCTTCTGTTAAGCCTGCAGTTCCCAAAAAACCAAAGAGATCAGTGCCTGTATCATCATCAGTGGACAGAGATCAGTCACACAAGGAATCTAGTCGGGTCGCGGCCATCGCACCACTAAGCAGGGAGGCCAGTGATGTCAGGCCCACACCAACAGTCAGGAAGACGGACATCAGGACAGAGACTCAACCCAATGGGTCAGAGGTCACCACAACCATTGTGGAGTTTACAGATCAGGTTAATTACATATTTCAGTGATATTTTCATAGAAAGGTAAACCTGTCAAGATCTTACTATCCTGTATACTATATGTAAATTATTCTGAATTTCTGAAAAAAAATATACTGGATTTGTTTCAGGATCATGGTATCAGCCTAAGTGAAGTTTCTTACTCTATGAGACAGAGTGTATCCCCTGTGAGTACAGACAGAAGGACCTCTTCAATTTTATCTCAGCTTACAGCGCACTCCATCCTGCTCTCCAGGGTTTAAACCTACTTACAGGGACCAAAGACATGAATTCAGGAACATAAGTCTGACTAGATGTTGTAAAATATCAAAAATGAATCACTATTTGTCCAATTCTTACTCTGTTATGATTTGCGATTGTAGGTTTTTATAGTACTTGCCTAATGCTTTCTCAGGTGCACAAGGGCAGCTTTGGAAGAGAGACAGCAGGATCACCCATTCTTGTTTCTGAAAATGTTACCTCAGCTACCACTCATGTTACAAAGGTAGAGAAACTTAAATAAAACTCACAAAGTACACAATTAATTTATAATTTAGTGCAGCTCATCTCCTGTAATTGTTAATGCTATTAAAGGAAAAGCTGTTGTATTTTGTAGACAGTGAAAGGAGGCTATTCAGAGACAAGGATCGAGAAGAGAATCATAATCACAGGAGACGATGACGTAGACCAGGAACAGGTGAGCTGAAACTGATAAATGAACTGTGTTACCTTGGCATCCCAGTGCAGTTCAGACTTCATATTAAAGTGGTGTGGTAACCTCGCCTGACAACTCAACAGTGCAGACTTATAATAAATTTACAAAAGGCTGACATGAATGAGATTTGTCCAGCCGCTACTTCTCCTTTACCTTTTCATATGCACCCCTATTGGCCATGTCTACAAAAAAAAACTTTAACTACAGCTAGGCTCTAAATATAGCAGTTCTTAGTTACGCTATATGGACAAAAGTATTGGGCCACCTGAACATTACATTTACAAAAGATTTTATGATATTCCATTCTAAATCTATAGGCATTGATATGGAGTTGGTCCCCTCCTAGCATCTACAACAGCTGCCACTCTTCCGGGAAGGCTTTCTACAAGATTTTGAAGTGTGTCTGTGGGAATTTTTGCCCATTCAACCAAAAAAGCATTTGCGAGATCAGATTAATGTGGTACGAGAGGGCCTGGCTCGCTGGTCTAGTTCATTACAAAGGTATTCGATGGGGTGGAGGTCAGAGCTCTGTGTGGGCCAGTTCTTCCACATCAAACTCATCCAACCATGCCTTTATAGACCTTGCTTTGTGCAATGGGGCACGGCCATGCTGGAGCCTAAAAGGACCTTTCTGTTGCCACAAAGTAGGAATTATAGACTTGTGAAGTATGAATATTTCCTTTCAGTGGAACTAAGGGGCCCAGGCCAGCCCCAGAAAAACAACCCCCCAGCATTATCCTTCACCAAACTTTACAGTTGACACAGTGCAGTCAAACTGGTAACGTTCTCCTTGCATTCACCAAACCCAGACTTGTCCATCAGACTGCCAGATAGAGAAGTGTGATTTGTCATTCCAGAACATGTTTCCACTGCTTCAGAGTTGAGTGGTGGTGTGCTTTACACCACTTCTTCTGATACTTGTCATTGTGCTTGGTGATGTAAGGCTTGCATGCAGCTGCTCAGCCATACAAAATCCATGTCATGAAGCTCCTGGTGCCCAGCTTTTATGCTGATGTTAACACCAGAGGAACTGTTGGCATTAAATTTGGAACTCTGCGGTTATTGAATCAGCAGAGCACTGGCAACTTTTATGCACTATGCACTTCAGGACTGTGCAATCCTGTTCTATAATGTTACATGGTCTGCTACTTTATGACTGATATGCTTCAGTTCCTCAACACTTCCACTTTGCAATAATACCCCTTACAGTTGGGTGTCACATATCTAGTAGAGAAGACATTACACAAATTGATTTGATGCAGTGATGGCATCCTATTACAGTACCATGCTAGAATTCAGTAAGTTCTTTAAAATGAACCATTCTTTCACATTTGTAAAATCAGACTGCATATGTAGGTGTATGATTTTATGCAGCTGTAGTGATGGAACAGAATGAAATAACTGAATTCTTTGATAAAATAGGTGTGGTCCAATACTTTTTTTCCGGATAGTGTAATTTTTAAGCTGTGAGTATACTTTTAGTGTTCTCTTAAATAATTAAATCACAACAATCATGGTAGTTACTGGTACTAGTCTTTGGATTTGCATATTGTTGTTTTGGGTCTTTTTTATTTTGGGGATCTTTATAGATAAGAATGATCCTTCTATTAATAAGACATTGTAATTTTTCATATAATTATTCATTATTATAACATAGGCATATTACAATGTAAATTTTATAAAAACACAAAGCTGAGGGTTAAAGTTTTAGATTCTTTCACTGGACAAATATATAATGTGAATAAATAGTATATGAAAAGTAAATAATTGTAATTGTAGATAATTGTCAGAGTAGCTGAGTATTTCGCTATCTAAAGACTAACTGATGAAATGACTTATCATTTCAGTGCTGTTTACAAGTACAAATCATTGTCTGAAATCGTGTTCCATGTTCCATGTGGTGAATTTCAGTTGTGTTCTATAATTGAATAAGAACTTTATTTAGGATTCAGTCTGGAGCAGTAAGACACACAAAAGTTTTATGTTGTACTTAAGGTTTAAACAGTTATTCCTGTTTCATTCCAGACACACAGTTCACTTTTTCCTTTCAGGCTCTGGCTATTGCTATACAGGAAGCCAAGCAGCAGCACCCAGACATGCAGGTGACCAAGGCAGTTGTTGTCAGGGAAACTGAATCATCCACTGAGGATCGACATGGGGCATCAAAGGTATAGGTGGCAACTCTAAGTAACAGTGCATGGGATTTTTGCCTCCTCTAACTTTTT
The DNA here is from genome assembly GCA_015106775.1 of Etroplus canarensis. Taxonomy (NCBI): domain Eukaryota; kingdom Metazoa; phylum Chordata; class Actinopteri; order Cichliformes; family Cichlidae; genus Etroplus; species Etroplus canarensis. The sequence continues at coordinate 28,209 of VUQH01020132.1, read as the reverse complement.
CTGAGGTTAAGGGATTTAACAGCAATCTTTTTCTTTCTTTTCTGCAGTCCTGATTTCCTGAGACTAGAGTGCCCCCCTCTGGACCTGAAGTGTCACTACCTGACCTGAGAGTGCCACCCACCATCCCAACTGATAAAGACTAGTGCCTGAGGCGCTCTGAGCCTCTGATATAAGTTCACACGCAAAGCTGAAAGAGGACTCTTCAAACTATTTTACTGAATTTATATTTGAGCATTTCATTACTGAAATCATCATGTTCGGTGGAGCGATTTCACAGTCAAGCTGTAAACAAAGAATGAAAAAGTAACATTATTTATAAATTTTGACTGGTTAATATACCACCAGACTTCCAAAATCTGGAAAAATGAAAGACATAAACTAAGTAAATTCCCTGTTAAATTCTCAGGGCTTGTATATTCAAATCACTCACTTAAGTATTCCTAAAAAAAAAAAAAAACACAGGGAATTAATGTGGAAGGGGTTTGTTTAGATAATCTGTGCACTCATACACTGTGGAATAATCCAAAGTCCTGTGCCATGGTGGTACCCATCTCATGGGAGAAAATATCATTTGGGGAAATTAGGAAAATGAACGTCTTATACTCTGATCATGTGATTCCTGCTGTGTGCTGGCAAACTGTGTCATTGTGTCAGATGAGTAATATATTCCATTACATGTAGCTCAAGTACTGTTAAAGCATTCAGAGACATTAGAGAGATTACTGAATAGCTAATCAAATAAACAAATACGTTTTGTTCCATCCCATCACACTGGAGGATGAAGATGCACTGATTAGAAAGGATCGCGGTCCTCTGAAGGTGTTAAGTGTTTAGTGAGGATCAACGTTAGCAATCTAGTAATATTCTATTTCTATTAAACATATCTCACCTGGATGTGTGGGTGGTAAGTATGCGAGGATGTGCGTATATGTCTTGACATTAGGAGCTGTTAATACACAGTGTACCTGTTGTATTTATTTAAGAAGTGGCGATGTAGTTTCTAAACATGTTTCAGAATGAGCCCAGTTTCTCTCCTGTCCCAGCCTTTAGATACGCTCTTAAAACTCACCTGGATTTAATACCACACTGGCTGTTGTGTGTAGTAAGTACATAGAGTAGGCTTACATCCCTTGTTAAAGTCACAGAACGGACTGCTGCATCAGTAAAAGTAGTATTTGAGATAACTTTTGCATGACGATGATTTCTTTTGGATGACTGGACTGCAAATGACTACACTGGCTATTAATAAGGATTGATGATAATTTCCATGACAGAAACGCCCTGAGAAATTGCAAAGATGTAGAGCCTAAATTGTTAACAATCTGAAGTCTGACATGTAAAAAGGAAATTAAGCTTCCTGAAAGGAGATGAAGTGTATTCAAGAGAAAAAGTGAGAAATGTCCAGTACACGATACATTCAGTTTTGTTAATCCCAGCTGCTAATGATCACACACTGGATATATTCTGTTATAGCCCTCTAAAAATTCTCACCTAATGTCCAACCACTGATGTTTAACTTATGCTAACATAACAGTGTTCCACTTATTTGCCAGTGAATGAACATAATGTAGGCCACTCAAGCTTACATTCTGCAACCAAGCTGAAATGGCATTATGCATCAGAGCCATTTCAGTGCTCTTTCATGTAAAGTACAGTGTCAGAAATAAAATATACAGTAGGAGAAGCATCTTTGAACTTTTAGCTGTGTGTGATTTGGTATATGAATGTTAGAGGGATGCTGTAGACATGTAACGTGCCACTTGCGGTAGCAGTCAAACTGTACAAACACTGGTTTTGTATGAAATAACTTTATATGAACAACTTTTAATTACAAGTGTCAGAAGGTTAAATGCACACATCTTTGGCATGACATAGTTTCCCTTTAATTATAGTGTCTTTAGTGTTAAAAAATGGTACAACTTCTGTATCTTTTTCAAAAATCATATTTTATATATAAAACAATACATGCAGCAGAAAAATCATTCAATTGATAAAAGCAATGTTAAATAATGTCACTTAAGTTTTATGAGGAAAATACTGGCTTTCTGACACTATACAGTATATGTTCACATGTTTGGTGTAACTCCTTTTGTGTTTCTTATTTTGGTTCCAAAGTAATGGTTAGTCATGGATATGGGTGTTGAACTGAAAGGTGGAAAAAAGATCAATGCAGCCATGCATACCTTGTACTGTATATTTGGTGCTGTTTGGTGGATTGTGAAGATGTATAGTAGTTAATGGCCATGGGTTTGATGTACACTAGGGGGCACCGGTTACCTAAAAGAAACAAGCTTAGCAACAGCATAAAGCATACCAAGCTGAAATCCCTCTCACCATCTTTCACTTGGGGGCAAAAGCATCCACATCCTTGCTGGCTCGACCAGTGAGGTCTAACTTACCTCTCTCTGTCCAAAAAAGGCCTGCTCATGGACATCTGACAATGAGCAGACTGTAATAAACTGACTGTGAATAATCACAGACCCTCGACTGTGGCTGAGACACCTGGTACCGAAGTTTGATTGGACGACCTCTGGCAGACCCTTAAACCTAACCATGTCCTTCTGTACAGAGCTCTCCTCCTCTTCTTCTGCAGCTTCATCTCTTCTGCTCTCCACTGCTTAGTGCTGTGTGTTTGCTGTACATTGTACTTGCATTCATTTGAAAATGAATAAAGAAGAGTGAAAAAAGGAGAAAAAAAGATAAAAAGGAATTCCTCTGTAACACATGTCTGGTCTTATTACACCTGTAAATTATATATATATATTTTTTTCCAGCTTTATTTATTTAACTTATTACATTTGGCAAGACAGCTAAGTCTGTATGAGTCTACACAATTGAAAAGATTGTTTCTGTATGGACACACACACACGCTGAACGCCTCAGGCATATTTGCATAGTCTGCACCTTGGACTTGTATTTTGATAGCCTTTGCCAGATATACATACGTACACACATCAAGGCACTCATTTCAATAACACTTAAATGTCTTTATCCTAATGGAGCTTAAAGCCCTTTTCTAGTGATGTTCCATGAACATGAATCTTTGAACTTTTTGTGGCCTGAATTTGTTTTTTGCAAATATTGGTCTTGTCTGTTTTTGTTGTACTGTTCTTTTATTCGACTCTGATGAATCTGGTTGCCAATATACAGATGCTGATAGATGTTTACACCGTTATCCAAGTTTCAGATTCCTTTTGGTGAAACAAGTAGAGGTTTCAAGCTTCACCACAAGCAGATTTTTGTTGGTGGTACACCACTAGAAAATACGTTTAACTCCCTGATGAAGGCTTGCATTACCCAAAAATAAAGGAATTTAATTGAAGAGAGTGCCTAGGAGTTTTTTGCTTATATAATTTAGTGCTGAATGAATTAAGCTGAATATGCAGTAATATATTCAATCAAGTTTCTGTGCCCTCCAAGGATTGCTAAATATTATAGCAATGCAGATACAGCACATTGTAAGAAACAACTTGAGGAAATCGAGCATCAATTCTCTCCTCCCTCTGTCTAAACCTAATTACAAGAGCAACAAACAAATCAGAAAGACCTGATGTGACTACCTATTGCAAGCAACTTTGTGAAGAAAAAGAGGTAGCAAAGATTTTGCAAGTCTGACACACAATTAGAAGATGTGCGTGGCTAAGCTTAGTGCTACAGAGTTTCAACACAGCTGTACACAGCTGAAACCGTTATATCTAAAATGTCTTCCATAAAGGCAAGAAGAAATAATCTCTTCACTTTTACTTGTTATCAATAAAATTAAATCCATCAGTGGATTTTAGGTGATTCTGAAGACTTGATAAAATTAGTACTAAAGTAGTAGAGGTATAGTAGTAGTAGTAAAGTAACACATTTAATGATTTCATTGTGTTTTCAGAGGAACTATAACCACTAATTTTTAGGTGTGACCTTATAAAAAATTAAACATAAAGTCATTCATTATTTGGTTCCTTTATTACTTGGAAAATAGCTACAATAATAAAAAAAAAAAAACTTTCCACTTTCTACCTTTTCCAGCACAATGATACAGCTGAAACCTCAGCAGAAGGAAATTAAGATTTTTGGGGGATTTTATAAGCTTCTACTAAAAATGTGAAAATTATACCCATATGTTTGGAAAGTGTGTGGCCCAATGGAAAATGCAGCACTTAGGTTTTGAAGTAGACAAACTGCTGCCCACTTTTGACATCAAAGAAAGAAACAAAGAAAATGGCATTATGTTTATTAAAAGCAGGTTGTTCCATTCAGACACCCTAAGCAAGGTACATACACTGACCAACCTCATGCCTAACAGCAGATGATAAGTCAGCCAGAAAAGTGAGTAATCATTGCCACTTACTGTATTACAATGCTCATTATGAAGGACAGAAGAAAAAGGCCTGTTGTTTCTGAGTCTAAAACAGTTAAAAATATAATCTAAATTATAGTGTAACTGAGCCAAAAAATGTGGATAAACCAAAGGAGAATAAATAAAACCTCTTTTGAATATAACAACATGGGATATAACCATAGGACTTAAGGCTCATTTGGGACCTGAGGATTTCATACATACAGTGTACAACAAGGCAGCTTGCACGCCTTTGTTACACACTTTTCATGAATGAAGGAAGAAGGTAAGACATCAATTAATCAACACAGATCTGCTGTTTACAATGAAAGGAATACTGGGGTGCACACGCAGCATTTTCTCACAATACAACAGGTGTACCTGAACCTTGTTGGCCCCATACCTTTCGTTCCAATCAGTTTCATGGCAACTCTGAGGTCTTGATGTAACATAAAAGCATGAATAAAATCCAGGCGAAGTTTAATGGTCTCAGATTCTGTTTGTCATAAAGCAATGAGGTTTAGCTCCCTGTTTTGGCAGGGATGACAAGCAGTTGTTTATCCTTATTAGTGGGCAGGAGTCTTCCCAAAGATAGCCCATAGATAGCAGAGAAATGGCTTCAACTACTTTCAGTCTTAAACAAGCTTAATTATAATCAGTTGCTTTAGGCCTCTGTCACTTGTTATATTTAAATCCCATCATCCATGAAGAGTTCAGTGGTACATACATAACTGTTTAATAAAACCTCCACAGCCACTCAGAGAAAACACATACACATCTTATTGTGACCTCCAAGATGAAAACCATACAAGAGTATCCATTGGTTAGAAAGTAGACAAGAAAAAAAAATCTCTTCAAAGAGACTGCAGTTGAGTCACGGTGTCCTTTCAGTTCCATAAAAGCAATTTCTGAAAGAGCCAGTTCCTTTCAGTAACCACTTTAGAAAGGTGGAGGAAAAGAACCTTCCTCACAAAGTGATCTTTGTAGAAAGAAGAGGAAAGACACAGTAGTGTAGGAAAGGGAGCAGGTGGAAATGCGGCTGTCAGCCTCTTGTTGTCTTTGACCTGCTTTTTCTCCTCTTAATAAGGAGCTGCAGAGCCTGGTTTCTGCAAACATTTGTCATAGTAATGTTCTGGCTGTGACGATTAGGGCTGCAAGATTGACCAAGGGGAAGGCCAAGAACTTCGAGGCTGCGCCCATGGCTATGGCATCTGAAAAACACAATCAAATCAAAATCCAGCAAGTGCATGGTGTTGTATTTGAAAAGTCTGGTGTGGTCAAGAAATGCATGAAAAAAACCTCACTGAGTGTGAACCTTCACATGAAGGTTTCACATAACCTACAGTACCATAGTATAACCCCGGGTAAGTACAGTGCAAAGAACTGATGCATGGTGCAAGTGCACACTGTTATCAATAGATGGCACTAGTAAAACATGCTCAGTTATGGAGAAACATGAGTTTCAAAGAGCTGGACTAGTACTGAGGTAGACACAACAACAGATAGTCTGATCAGAATGCCACATCCACTCTCAAACAACCTACTGGCCATACTTTGAGAAAGCTGGAGACCATTTTGTTGTTGAACACATATGTCTCACAGTCTGTGGATAAGAGACTGTTTTACAACAACTGGAAAAGAGAAATTGCTTATTTGAAAACTAATTTTGAATCAATTAATTTGTAAAAACACTTGCTAAACTTTGAGATAAAAATGTCTCTATTTACTACATTTGTAGAATTTATTTTCACAATGCCAGACTTGCAGCACGTGCAGTTAGTCACATATGCCTTGATTAAAAGAAATGCTGTCACAATATTTCTCTGCTGAGAAACTTGAGGACCTAAATTACTTCAACTTAGAAAATGTGTAGAAAAACATCTTAAAGCTAAAGTAAATATAAATTAATTCCTAAACAGCAGTGTTTAAGTATATGCAGGGAAATCCTTTGTAAGACTCAATCTAAGCTCAACTGAATTCATTCTCACCAACAGACAGTGACTATCCCACCTGCTATCTTAGGGATGGTAATCTGGCGGCTGCTGATTCCTTCACCTCCCTCACTGAAGGGTTTAATTTGGATCACATAACCTTGATTGACTGGCAGCGACAACTCCAGGGAGGTGTTGTTGGTCTCCACCACATTGGGACGGCCGTGTTTGTCCTGGCTGTACATCACCTGGAGGAAAGAGTGTGAAAGATGATAACAGTTTGTGGCATGGCATGAAGTCCCTTGCAGTGCAACATATGAGTGGCTGTCTTCCTAATACATTGGCAGGAATATCTAAGTGTGAGTAGCAGCTCTATGAGATGGAATGAGCAGTATCTGAAAGAAACAAGGATGAGTCTTATGCTGTAGATATCTGCACATGACTTGGCTGGATCACCAGAGGAGAGGGTGCAGTGGAGATAAGAGGAATGTAGGAACTCATCATTTCTGACTTTATAGCTGCAGTTTGGATGTCTTTACCCATTTTAACACACACCAAGCTCCATATTCATTTCATTTTGTACTGTGAATAATGAGTATTGACTGCAGGTGACTAGGATCCAGTTTTCACGCTTTCACATATTTAGCGTAGGAGTCTGAAAATTAATGCCCTTTTATTTACATATGTAAGCCAAATGACACCTCAGTAGGACAGGTGAGGATAACTAGAATGTGGCAGCAATCATTATAATATCTATTGTTCATTTGATGCTGCTGTGGCAAGTTAAATATCACAGTCTGGAATATAAATGTCAGTCAGATTTTACTGTGTATAAATATTCTATTTTCTGCAGCAATTCCCTCAGAAAAATTGTTTTTGTTGATTCTGTATGGTTGAACCCATGTGGCTAAAAATAAAGGGCATCGTGGGTGTTGGGGTTATCAAAGATTGCTATTTTAAGGACAGGAGGCAATTTTGTGTAGGACTTTCAAGGTTGAATTCAAATGCAGCAGAACATTACAGCACCACACAATATTAAACAAGGCTCCATGCAATAATACTACTATAAGAAGTTTATCATCAAAATCAGTGTGCTCATAAATAACAGTGTGCTCTTAGGGAGTAAATGGACCAAGTAACAGTCTGTCATTCTCTGTTATGTTATTATCTATAAAACCATTTTGCACTGTCAGGTTTGCACTGATTCTTATTCAAGCAGTCTACCATGGAAGTGTAAAACTCCCCACATTTTACCTTATACCCTGTGACTTCTGACTCATTCTCCAGGGCGTGCACTTGGTCCCACTTCAAGATGACCTTGGAGTTGGAAGTGTTCCACATAATTTTAACTGGGGCTTGACTGGGCGCTGGGTGAGGACAAGGAGAGTAGGACAAGAGGAAGAGGGAGAAAAAAATAAGAGACTGTCAAGTCAATAAACAGCCCTGAACCAACTCAGCATGAAGGAGATTTCTCATTATCAGTTTATCATCCCACTGTTAGGAGTGAGCAGTGACTCTACGAATATATGCGTGATAGTAAGAAAAGTCTTATGCTTGGTTATGATTGGGTGTGTTAATGGGTAATGACAAAAAGAAAAAAAATTTGTATGGTATTTTCACATGTTAGTATAAAATGACACATATCTATGACAATTAAAATTTTTAATTATATCTGCTACTCTTCTAATGATTTTCTGATTTCTTGCATCTTGCACAAACATTTAGATGAAATGACATGATACATACTGCTGCTGACGGCAAACAGGAATTAAAGTAAATATGTACACATGCAAGCTACAAAAAAGAAGACAAATAGGGGGGATGACATATAGATGAGAGGGGACATTTGCTCAGCTTGAAACATTTATTCTTTTGCTAGCCAGACCTTCAAGACAAATAACACAGTGTGGCAGTAATTGAAACTGGCATTTACTTTAAAAATTGGTCACATCTATGAAATGAAATGCCTTCAGATGTCTCTTAATTTCACACTATTTCCATTATTGAGAAGAGGAAACCATAAAACCAAATAAACAGGTTTCAAAATATTTGAATATTTGGAACAATGGTTTTGCAAATATTTTATGTGGGAGAAAAATATTTAATACAAGTCCCAAGTACATACACACATCTTGGTGAAAGACACTGAAAGGTAAAATAACACTTGATACAAATGAAAGCACTGTATCATTCTGCAGTGAATAGTTCCTTCATCTGTTACTGGTGAAATGTAATATACTGAATGGGCCATGGAGCTACAGCCAAGGAAAAAGGAAGAAAACAAACCCTAGAAAAACAATACACAAAAGAACGCTGTCATTCGCCTACTGTATCTTGTAACAGGAGTCCTTACGTGGTTTTTTGGTTGTGACATTGACTATGCTGCCCTGTGGACCCACTCCAGCACTGTTATAAGCCCGTAGAGACAAGTAATAGGTACTGCTGCCTTCCAGGTCCCTGATGAGTACTGAAGTTTTATTCCCTGTTGTCCTGATCACAGCAGCTGCATCCTGCTTTTCCTTCTCACTCCAGTACTGCAGCTGAATACAAAAAATACACGTCATACTTTATCAGTTTGCATCTAATTTGTTATCCAAAACTCCCTGTCGAACTGTACAACAGCGGACATGAAATCTGGAGGGCTCATATACTGTAGTTTACCTCATAAATGAATAATATAAACGCTAACGCAAAAAGGTCATCACACTGCTGTTCAGTGAAAATCAAAAACAGATATAATGCCACTAGCTATTCTAGTTGTTGGTGCTGTCCACCATGTCTGTACAAGACCTATTGTGTGGGCATGTGTGGGTTTGACCTCATAGCCTAGGATGCGTCTGCGGTTGTTGCTCCAGGGAAGTGGCTTCCAGGTGACCTCTACCTCGGACGCTGATACGCTCCTCGCCCTCAGCCTCCCAGGAGCTCTGCTGGGCTCTGAAAGACAGACAGTTGAGTCAGGAATGGAAAGAAAATATGGATTCCCTAAACCTACAGCAGCACTATGATTTACTGAATATACAGCAGCTCCATCCAAATTGCGTTAAGAGTTGTTTTCAGCTCAAACTGTGACACTAGGCGTGATGTGATAACTTTACTTAGTAGCTTTAAAAAAAGCTATGATACCAACCTGTGGTACCTGTAGCACAAATGCATAATTAACATAATAATGTGGGAAATGCTCTCATCTAAACATAATTATCTTCCACATTGTCTCTTTTATTTATTACCATACAATTCAATTAAATTACATTTTATTTATTTAGAGCCAGTTCAAAGCAACAGTCGTCTCACGGTGCGTCATGTTGTATGGTGAAGACTGCACAATGAAAGAAAGAGAACCCCAGTGATCTCTCTGAGCAATCACTTGGTGATGCTTTGGAGGAAAAAACTCTCTTTAAACAGAATGAAACTTCTAGCAGAACCAGATTCAGGGAGGGGCAGCCATCTGCTGCAACCAGTTATGGGGTGATGAGAAAGAGAAGAGAGAAAAGAAGAACAGGAAGAGGAAAAGATTTTTCTTCTTTAACAACAGCCAAACTTTGGGTGTGAAAACATAACTACCTTTCAGTTTTTTGTCAACCCTTTATTGGTAAAAGGACCTTATTCTGGTGTTTGTGTATGTGCCAAACTTAAACCAATTAGGGCCACCAATGTCTGCAGATGGCTATGTAGTATTTATCTATCAAATGAAAATTATGTTTTATTATCAGGACTGTGAGGGTAAGGTTTGATCTGCTGACTGAATTAACATTGGTGCTTGGCCATCACAAGCTTGTTTCACAATATTGTGATAAGCGATCACAATAAGGATTAGAGCTATCTGACACATCCCAATTACAAAGTAGCCATGCTCTAATTGATACCTTGCTTTATCATCTATTTCTCACTTAATGGGCTTGAAACTAGTGAATGTGATCATAAAGTTATAAGGAAAGTTTTAAGTTGGGTCAACAATCAAGTGAGTAGTAGTGTCATTCTCTTATAGCCTTCTTTTTGTAGCCAGAAAACGTGCACTCTGCAAAGAATGCAGGTTTGAGGCACTTACACACTGGTTTCAATAATTAAACAGCAGGATATGTCAATCTTTTATATACAATCTATATTTAAGACCAGAAACCAATGCTATGGAGTCAAGTGTTTTATAGGTGTTTGTAGACTTTGTAGGCTCTATATAAAAAATGCTAATTTGTAAAACTGGAATTATAATAAAATATGATAAAAATAAGACATCATTTTTACTGACTTATTTTCTGATTACTTTAATCATAAAATGCATTGTTACTGTGTGATCACTGGCAGTGTTAGTGCTGTACATTCCCACAGTTAACACATGCCATACAGCATTAATAATACACACCTTCCTCTGCTGAATAGATAGTGGTCACAGGACTGAAAGGGCCTTCTCCCTTGTTGTTGTAAACTCCTACTTTGACTTGGTATGGGGAGAAAGGAGGGATGCTCTCATTCTTGAAGACATATCTAGAAGCATCTGGAGATGTGACAGCAGCCTGCATCCAGCCCTGTGCGCCAAGTGGGCGGAAAGCAACCACATATCCAAAGCCTGGACCGCTCTGCAGCTCATCAGGAACAGGCTAAGAAGGTACAAGATGACTCAGAGGAATGACTCAAGAAAGACATGCATGAATGATCTTCAAGATATTAATACCTGAAACAAATCCAGTTCTGCAAAGATTAGGACACTTAAAGTAGTAGAGCTGAGAGCATTACTGCACTGTACATTAAAGACATTGCACAACTTTATCATTCTGTCTGGTTAAATTCACAGTAAGCAAAATTCACAACCACAGGATGATACATGAGAGGCCACACCTCCTCCTTCTGCCATTTCATTTACAACCTAGAATGCTTTTGTATACAAAGTCAAACAGAGAGGAGAGGAGGACAGCAAAACAGCAGTTGAGACTCACACTAGGTTGACGTAAATCCAGTACACATAAATTAGGCAAATAACACTGACAAAAACCATGATAAAAGTCTCACTTTTACCTTTACTGTTATTTCTTTACCATATTAATGAGAAACACTTAAATGCAGTGGCTGAACCAGCAACCAAAATACTTGAAAGAGAAGTTCATATTAAAACTCACACAGAGGGAGTGTGACTTCTGCTAAGGGCAGAAGTGTAATCCATTACACCTTGATGACTAATGAGGACAGTGCCAAGAATTAAATTCAGTTCAGTTTTCATTAGAGCTGCTTTTTTTTTTTAATCAGCCATATTTTTGTACATTTTATTTGTTTACATTTTATAGACAAATTGTTTATCAATGAATACTGTAAATTCGAATTTTTATTCGATTATTGTCATGTTCCTGACTTTTGACTCGGGATTTGTGTTAATTCTTTGTTTCATTGCAGTTCTGTGCTCCTAGTATTTAATTACTGATAGGTGTGGTTTCAATTTTTTATACTATATTATCTTGAGCCTTTAGTTCTTGTTATATTTAGAGTTTGAAGCCTGCTATTTGTGTTTCGTTTCCCCAGTGTTTCCTTTGTATCATGCTCAGTGTGTTTCTTGTTTCTGTGTTCAGAGCCCTGTACTACAAAGCAAATACCCAGGATATTTTGATAAAACTATAATATTGGAAAAATATGAAGAGATTAAACACTAACAGGTTTGAAATCAACACAGCTGCAGATAAAAAAAATGCCTACAGCAGGTAAAATGCTGTACAGTGGTATAGCATTAAAAGCCATGAATGTGTGAGTTACAGTATCACAGCTCTGCCATTAAAACACAAGAGAATCTGACAGATTACAATTGTTATTCCATTAAATTAATGTTTAGGGGTGTGTGAGACAGTTTTAGGTTTAATTCTTTCCTCTGTAGTCCTGTGCTGTTTCACAGTCTGGGTGCAAATGAAGAACAAACATAAAAATTAAAGTCAAATGTAGGTTTGTCTATGTGGAAATTTGATTTAGACTACAAATCAGTACAAACAGGCGCTCCAATTTAGGATCATATATTGAGGCTTATAGAACAATAAAATTGATGTAAAACTTTTTTGCAGCCAACAGGAATAAAGCCAAAGTTTCTCTAAGAATCTTTATTCATTATCAATGTTCAGTGACTTTTGACTCTATTAAGAAAACTTGCATGCTCACCTCCCAAGTGATAACCAGCTCTGAACGTCCTCCACCACCGCCACTCACCCTCGCTGGAGTTACCCTGGGAACTAACAGAATTAGCTTTGTTAGATGTTCACATTTATATATTTATTGATAACTGACAATATGTACTATTCTGTTTCTCACCATGAAAACATGACACTGAAAAATGATTTTTTGTATTAAATATGTTCAAACTCTTCAAGAATTATGACTGTCCTCAATTCACACTTACAAAGCAATAAACAGTGCACAAGAGAAGTAAAGAAGAGATGCAGACAGGGTGCAGTTAATGAAGATGAGTGTCAGGGGTGCTTTCTGACAGAAGGACAGCAACAAGAGTGAAAGGGAAGATTTACAAGACGAAAGAAGAAGAAAAAACTCCCATAACACTGTCAAACACAGAACTGACACACTTTTTTTTTTTTTTTTTTAAATCAAATCTGATGCCAGAAACAGAGATGTGGGATTTTTTAAATAATGGATGCTGACTTAAGTGACACCACTTTGGGAAATTTATCAGACTTTTCATAGATCCTTGATGTGCAATAAAAGGCTTTGTGTGAATGTTTAATATATGCAATAGTGCTCTTCAGATCAACAGTTTATGGTCTTTCTAACACTGTAAATTACAGCCGTGTGCCGATTTAAAAGGTATTTTATAAGAATTGATTGTTGTAAAAAAGCATGTTGCATTGTTTTTATTCTGGATTTAATACATATTTAAAGTTTATGTCCATTTGTATTCAAGTATGCATGAGCAGGTATACATCGGTGTTATGTACAAATATTACACTATGACACCTGGATGGGTCACTTGAGTGTAAATTTTTTTTATTTTTACTTAAATCTCCTTTGTCTAAATTTAATGCATATTCATTATGAAAAAAGCACTTTTTAATTTTATGTACTTCTATTTAGTACCCTTAAGATGACATATTTTTCCCTTTATACACACAAACAACTGACACTGTCTGAATAAAGCCACCTGGCATCAATAATTTTTGTTGGTTCTTTCATGTGTTATGTGCCTTGTGGAAACAAAGTTCTTTGAAAAAAAAGGCACAATGAAGGTTTTTGAAGTGAACTAACTGTTGTCAGTTTGTTTGATATACAGTATAATGTGCAATGAATTGCATCAATGCTGGCATCAGAGGAAATGTAAGGAGCTTCTGATACATACGTGTTTCTTTGGTGCGGGCCTTTTTGGAGGGTTTGCTGGGCTCTCCTGTTCCTATGCTATTGCTTGCCAAGACTCTGAACTCACACTCCACCCAAGGGCTCAAGTCAGTGACAGTGGCTGACAGCTGCTTTCCCCCTAGCAGCTCAGGAACTGAGAAACATCACAGAAATAACCTTTCAACAAAGCCTTGCAAGATCTTCCACAGAAAATTAGCCAAGTGGGTGATGTGTTATTTATTGCCGTTTCATGTGTGGAGTTTGGTTTGTATTCATACTACCAACATATAGATTAGACAAGCATACCAGTGGTAACAGCTTGCCACCCAAGAGAGAAGGGTGTTCTGGCCTGGATGGTATAACTTAGGATTGGGCTGTGGTTGTCAATGCCAGGACCCCAGGACAGAGTGGCAGTGGTCTCTGTCATCTCAGTAACCTGACAGTCCACAGGGGGGCCTGGAGGACCTGGAAGGATGATTAGTAACAGTTTACTCACACATAATAATACATAAAGATGAGAATTTTTTTGTGGTTATCCAGAATATCTGGCAGTGTTTGTGAGATAAATTAGAGTATTCGTAATATAACAAAGAGGATAGGAAATGAGAGACAAAAAGGAAACTGCTTTAATTATATACAAAAAGTAATTATTTACAATTGTATTTAATTTGATTGGGCTCAGCTGTAGTACATGTGTTAACATATGTGTTAACAATATAAATGAGTGACATTCAAGTCTGCTGAAGGGTTTATTGTAGAAGTGGCATTGGTCACTGTTTGCTTCTCCAAGGAAGTAAAGGATAATTACTATTATCATTTATCTTTCTCTGGTATCTCCATTATGGACCCCCCGAAATGTCAGGGAAGATTTTTATGATTTTTGCAATATGTTTGTCGAGTCCAATTATAATACACTATAACACAGGGGAAAACGGGACTCTTTATATGCTACATTAAGTGCTCATTTCTCATTCTAAAAAGCTGATCTTCAATAGTACTGTCACAGTAGTGAGCACAGCTGCAATTGCTCTGCCTGACTGTGACAGGTGAAGCTGTGGCTGCACGTGTTTTTTTGTTAAGACCTCCGTTACTGCTGTGGCTCAGTCTATAGTGGTATAAATATGTCCAGCTGCTACAATTAGCTACTACACTGTCACAGCCAAAATAATAGCCAAATCACGGCTACTTCCACAGCCACAATGACAGCCGTGTCATTCCAAGGCTGTGATCATAATCAGAGCTAGTCTGTCTCAGCAGCAGTGAGAGACCTCATGTACCAGATCCACTTATCTTTCTAAATGCAATGCTTTAGGCTTTAGCCCAAGCAACCACAACTGAAGATGCACAGATTCAAACTGTCACGTCATAGGAGGTTTACCATTCTCAATAGGTCAGATAAAATTACTGTTAAAGGGAAATACTGAAAAGCAAGTCTTGAAAGGTAATGCAAGAATTAAAAAAAAACTTTAGTGACTTAGGGTGTTTGGAATTTGTAGTTGTTGCAGCTGTAACATGTAGGTACATTTTTGAGGTGCACATCAGCAACAGCATGGTCACAACTTCTTAACAATGGGTGTCAAACATATTCATAGTATTTGCATTCATATTTGAATTTAAAAGGTAATGGGAGGGTGCATACAGGAACATGTTACATATTATCCAGCCTGCTGCTTTTTCTGGCCTTGCTATTCTCTTTATTCATCACATATACATGTTAACTATGCACCTGCATTAACTCATGAAAAGAACAGGATTTCGTCTGGAATAAAAAAAAACAAAACTCAAAATTGCGCATATAATTGAAAAAGCCCTGAAGACAAAAATTTGCTGAAGTCTGGAGGTTTTGAAGGATAATAAAAATAGCAAAAATCTGAAAAGCTTTCCTTTCCATTTTAATGCACATTTAAGACAGTCCTATTGACACTGGTGTCTTGGTTTGATCTTTTATTGACTGACAGCCTTACCTCTGACAACCACATCAGTGGCAATAGAAACACTGTCCACCTTAGTCTGAACAGCACAGGTATACTTCCCAGCATGCCTCAGTTGAATGTTCCGGATCATAATGTCACCAGCTGATCGCTGTTGGTGCAGAGGAAAAAAATAGAACAAATATGACAGCAGTAAAATGGGAATTTTTTTAAAGTTGCAGAGTGAAGTAAAAGAACTTCAAGACAAGTCACAATGATTTCTTTTGGCATTCAATCCATTACATTGCAGAATAGAAAGGTACAACATGAGTCCAGGGACACACTAAATGACTGAGTGCTGCTTTTCATGATCATTTATGAGGACAGACCTTTGTGAGGCATTAAAAAGGTTCTTTCAGCTCCATCCTTTTTATTCTCTCTGATTCCATTTACTCTGCAGACAACCATTCAATACCAAATGCATTATTAGCTTTGAACTTTAAAGTTGGAGCTAATGTTAAGTTGATGTCTTATCTATGAAAGTGGGGAACTGTGAAACAGGATGAGACTCGGTAACTACTTTGATGTATAATCAGGGACATTTTATAGAGATAAAAATTTGGTGGCTCCAAGTCAGTCACTCTTTGAAACTCTCTGCCATTATTAAAATAATATAACCGGAGATATCATGGTGACAGATCTCTCATGATGGCAAATTTTATAGTGAGATAACCTTGCTCATACCATCAAGTGAGACTATTAGAAAAATCCTAAAAAAAGGAACAGTAATCATCCATTGTGTGGTTTGCAGACATAGTATACAAGGTTAATATAATTTCTGTCTATTGCACTTCCCATCTGGATCAACATTACAAGTACACTATCCAGGGTTTAACAGGCAACCTCAGTTAATGATAATTCTGATCAGCAATTAAATACAAAATACTATCAAGTTAGTTCATTTTTCATGTGATGCAGTCCTTTCAGCTGATGCCTCTAAGAGTTAAGTCATCTCATGATCCTGTCTGCACACAAATTATTTTTTTTTCCTTCTCATCCCTGTCATGTGCCAATGCTGCAGATATGAATAAAGTTGCAGCTGTGGTGCATCAGCATATAACTAGCTTAGTGAAGGGGAGTGAGCACACACTCAGGGACATTAAAGTGGCAAATAACTTCAAATGCAGTGCTTCAAACAACTCAACAAATTTTTACCAAAAACACAAACCATTTCTGCACAGTTCACACAGCATGTGTTTGCTAGTTCTCAGGGAGAAAAAGTAAAAAAATATAAATGTGTGATAACTTCACTCTCAGAAAAATATGTAGAAAAGAGAGGACAAGACAGAAAGAGATTGTTTTAAAGTCAGTGACTGCTCAACAAGTGACATTTGATAAACTAGAAATTTGAAGCTTACATATAATGTCCAAATTCATGTTAGACTTTTAAAATCAGACAGTGGATGATACATGATGTGTTGTCATTATACAGTAAGTTATCTGGTTGTTTCATACTGCAAAATAAGTCAAATTAAGCATAAATTAATTTTAATTTTATTCAGCTGTTATATATCACTGCTGGTTTTGTTCATCGGGAGCAACAGAGACATAAGACAGAGAGAGATGGAACTTTGAATTCTGAATACAAATTTATAAGAGAATTTTGAAACAGTAGGGATGGTGGTAAAGGCATAACTTCCAGGCGAAAAACATTTAAAACCTCACCTCTAAGCAAAGTAAGCAAACTTTTAGGCAGTCTTAAGCAGTTTGACAGGATATTATATACAAACAGTTTTTTACCACTGGATTTTAAAATTATTTTTGATAATGCTTCAAAATAACGCTCCAAAAAAGTACAGATCAATCAGAATCAGAATTAGAATAAGAATCCTTTATTGATCCCAGGGGGAAAGATGGCTGCTTAGTAACAGAACTTCTTTATTTTAATGAGATTTGCTATAACACTTGCCAGTTTCTAATTTATGCAAAATTTTTACTGGTTACAGTTTATGTACTGTAAAATACAATTTGCTAAATCCACAAAGAGTAGTAAACCTTAGAACCAGCACAGGTAAGCCACAGCATATCCACATTGATAACAAATCTACTGGAGCTCACAATGCAAGTTATTGTTTGACTTCATTCTAAGTGAGTCATTGTGAGTCATTTCCCCTTTCTGGTCTGCTATGCAGGAAGTTAGGGTTCCCTCACCCGCCAAATCCAGCTTCAACCCTCATAAAATTTGCATACATACATAAATACATATGCTAAATGTGGATGTGATAGAGAATCACTTATTTACAGATAGGTCCATAAGTATTTGGAAATGACTGATCTGAAAGCACAAATCTTTTAGACATAGTTTTCAAAGGCTTATAAGTAACTGTACAGTTGACTGATAAACATTTCATGGCTAAGTGAAGCCTGTTTGATTAATAACACATTTTTACTAAAATTTTATATATCATTAGATTAGGACAAAAGAGTGGATATGAAGAATATATTTATATTGCCCATTTAAGTACCTGTCCTTTTATACTGTACTGCTGTCCCAGCATGATATAAAATGCTGCACTTCCTCCTTTAACATGCTCTGGAAGGCCTTTATTGCAGATGCCGTCAGTTGCTGCTTGTGTGGATCTCTCGGCATTACGTTTTATTATCAATAACTGAAAAGCTGCTCTTTTAGGTTGAGATCAGATGACACAGTTTGCCACTGAAGAATATCCCATTGCATTGCCTTGAAAAACTTTTAGTTTGCTTTTGCAGTATGCTTTGGGTCATGATCCGTTTTCATTGTTAAGCACTGTCTGCTCAGTTTCATAGCGTTTGGCTGAATCTGAACATAGGGTATAGCTCTGTACACTTAAGAATTTATCCTGTTACTAGAGTGACCTAGTTTCATTGTTCAGCCATACATGCAAAGACTGTTTTAGATATTTTCTGGTTAAGGCTAGTTTGGCCTTCCTCTTCTTGACTGTAAGCAGTGATTGTAACCATGTTGGTATTTACTTGTTTAAAGGTGACTCTGATTGTAAACTCTGACAGTAATATGTCTACCTCATTGACAGTGTTATTGACTTAAGAATACTAGATATTTTGAAGAGGGGGTTTGGTGTTGTTGAGCTGCGTTGACATATAAATATATGTGTGTGTGTGTGTGTGTGTGTGTGTGTGTGTGTGTGTGTGTGTGTGTGTGTGTGTCTGTGTCTGTGTGTGTGTGTCTGTGTGTGTGTGTCTGTGTCTGTGTGTGTGTGTCTGTGTGTGTGTGTGT
>VUQH01020131.1:1527-13727 GCA_015106775.1 Etroplus canarensis | reverse complement strand
TTCAGGCTAGATGATGGGAGTTGAGGGGATTGGATTGTAAACTATTTAAACCAGCGGGGGCAGTGTGTTAAACTCTGGTAGTCACTTTCTGTTTGCCCTTTGTGCCACCACACGAACCATTATGTCCGCATCCACTAACAAGCAAGACAGATGTAATCCTAGACATTGTAGGCAAACATTACAAGTGACTTGGTGAGATTTGGTGGGAGAAATAAGCTTAACTCTTTCTTCAAATAAGCTTTACACAATTAAATAGTTATTAGGAAAACATTCAAATGTTGTACACGACACAGCAGGACTTTAAAAAACCGCAGAAATCTTTAAAATAAATTATTTAGCTGAGCTTTTGCGACTGCAGCTGTGGCTGCTACTGCTTGAGTGTTGGATTGACCGTTCTGGTCTGGTGTGGACTGGAGGTGGGAATCACCGGAGACCCCACGAGTCGATATTACCTCAGTGCTCAACTTGCGATTTTGAACATTTTGCAGGTATGCTGTGTATGAAATATTGCAATTAACCACCTTTTTTCCAACTGCAAGTTATACCACAACGGGTCAACTCTGGCAGTATCTGTTTTATCTAAGAAGATGAAGTTCTCAGTCTGTTCCTCTCACTTCAGTCAGTTTTACTGTTGGAAAGTGAGACTCAGGCACACAGACTGACCGACACCATAACTGAAACCTGTCATAAATGACAAGAAGTGTTCGTATTACAGCCTCTTCCAATACAACTGAATGCAAACGTGTGGTATGCTGTACCATTACATGTATTTTTCTCCCTCGCTGCTAGTAAGAACTGTAGCTTTCTCTATTTACAGATGTTCTGTGCTTTTTTTCCTGTCTACACTGCTGTTTGGTAAATTTAACGTATGTCTTGTGGAGCTAAACTATCATCACACAGTATAGACAATTCAAACCAGCAGGAATGAACCTAACATTACTACAGTCAAAATAAGATTTTTGCCCTTTTTTTTTTGAGAGCCATCCTAAAATGTAAACGCCTGCCTATAACACAGAACGCTCATATCAAAGGACTGACTTCTCTGCTAATTTCGCTCACCACTAATTGCTAAGTAACCTTATGAAAGCGGCTTTGAGCGGAGGCTTTTTTGGCTCTGGTGAAACTAAAGCGTGATATTTATAGTTTGCTTTGGATTGTCAGTTGATAACAGAAGGCATGCGGTGGTCATGGAGCACTGTGTGTAGGGGCATTTTACAGACATGCAGTTGGTTAGTCTCTTTAGATTTGAATAAAGTTTGAATAGATCTGTGGGGTAGAGTTGAGGTTTGGGTCACGGAATTTGTTTGTAATAGCACAGCTTGTTCAAAAGACTTGATTGGATTGATGATTTACACCATCCAACAACTGTCCAAATAGACTTGGATACCCTTTGACAGGAGGTTTTTATAAAATATTTTTAGGGTATTAAATTTGCATCTGTGTTGGTAAATGAGTGCTCTCAGCAAAAAAATACCCTGGGTTGGAATCCCCCAGCTGGCTGAGGGCTTCCTGTTGGCCATATGTGTAACTGGTTGTGGTAGACTGGCGAGCTGTACAGGGTAAACCTTAACCTCTTGCCCCATGTCAGTTGGGATCAGATTCAGCCCCTTGGCAACCCTGGACTGGAAAAGTGGTTAAGAAAGTGGATGAACTTTATGGAGAGTTTTATTTTGTAATAATTTACAGTTAAAAGAAAATCCAATGCAACAGCTGGACTTACCTCATGATGCCCCATTTGGGAACCACTGGTGTGTCATATAAGACACATTCGTTAGGATTAAAGCATCAGGGACGGGATTCTTCGTAAAATATGAAGGGGTCCTATTGACATAGGACATTATAAGTACCCAGGTCCTGCCAGTTTCTCCTGTGAGCACAGCCTTTAACACTTGGTAATTATAATGGCTCTTATTCTATCCACCCAGTTTCCTCTCTTATTTCCGGGGTCGTCGGCACCAGACAGACACAAAGCAGCGCTTTATTTGTCTGTTTTCAAGTCGTCCCCTCAGCGGCTGGACGCTAATCTGACTGACCATCAACGGCTTCTGTCACAGACAGGGAAAGACAGATACAGAGAGAAAAACCCGAGCTAGATGGCTAAAGAGGGGTTTTTGTGTGTGTGTGTGTGTGTGTGTGGTGGGGGGGAATGACTGGACCATTTGGCATCCGGTGAACAGAGGAGTATTGTGTGCCAGTGAGCTGCTTTGAAACAGCCTGCTTTTTCTTACAGGAGAAAGTGGTGTTAAAGCTCCAAAATCTTGTAGGGACATCTGCCAGGGATGCACTTTATAATAATACACCTGAAACCAAAAGGCTCTGGAGCCAGAAAGATGTGAACAGCTACATAATATATGTAAAGAATCTCTTCTAGGTTTTTAAGTTGCCTTACCTGTTGGAGGGCGGTAGATATTTTGGTTTCACAATTTAGGGGCAGCTATTGCAAAGGCCCGATCTCCTTTGTGTTTTAATCTGGACCTCAGGACATCTGGGACCTCAGTGATGGGAAGGAAGTGCCAACCCATGCAATGACTTAAAACCAAACAATAAAATTTTAAAATCAGTTCTAAAACCACCTGGGAGCCGATGTAAAGAAGCAGGTATGGGTGATATGTGGTCTCGCTTGCGTGTACCAGTTAAAACCCGAGCTGCAGTGCTTTGGAGCAGTTGCAGTTGGCTACTTGGTGACAGACTGACACCTGAATACACACTTTTGCAATATTGGAGGTCAGACGAGATGAAGGCATGAATGACCTTTTCAGAATCTTGAAAGCGCAGAAACATTTGTGAGATGGGGAAAAAGCTAGCCTTAACAACAGTATTTATTTGTTTACTAAAAGTTGAGGTGCTATCAGAAGCACTCTGAGGTTCCTCGCAAAGGGTTTGACATTTCTCATTAAGGGGTTGCGACAGTCAGGGGTTTCAAACAAGATGACTTCCATTTTACTTTTGTTTAAATTAAGAAAATTTGAAGCTATTTATGAGTTGACATCTTCTAGACAGTCCAGTAAGGCCTTTGCAAGGGTTTTCGTGTGGTGTTTCAGTGGCAGATAGATGTGAGTGTCATCTGCGTAGCAGTGAAAGGGGATGCCATGTTTTTTTGAGGACTGAACTTGGTAGAAGCATATGAAATATGAAAGAAACTGGGCCAAGAATTGACCCCTGAGGGAGCCGACATAAAAGAGGAGTCTTGGAGAATTACCTGTCACCCAGCCCAACTCAAAAGCTTCTGTTGCTTAAATATATTTTGAACTATTGTAGAGCTATTCCTTTAGTACCAAATTGAGTAAACTCTATTATAGAATTAGTGGGCCAAGAAAAAGTGGACCAAGATGGCGGTGCGACGGTAGCGTGCGTCCATTCTGGAACCAATGTATTGCTTGTACCCCTGTGATTATCCATTTTTTGACCCGGTATTCGGGTGTTTGGGTGTTGTGGACGCTGGAATGCTGGTGTTTGTGTTTGAAAGTTGGAGGTTCGAGGACAACCAGACGCCGTTGTAGCTCCGTCCATGGACGAGGCTAACTGGCGATCCGGCGGCGTTGTTTTTTATGAACTGCCAGGCAGCGTCCGGAAACCAAAGTTTTTGGTTTCTGTGGGGAGTATCGTCACAGGGCTGATGCTGCAGATTTGCGGTTTCTGGGGGCTCCGATCTCGGACTTCAGTCCTCGGCGTTGCCTGACGCCAGTGGCCGGGGAAGAGGACATGGCGGGCGGGGTGTTGTGCTGGGCTGGAGGCGGGCCCTGGCCGGCCAGCATTACCCTTGTATGGGGCACCGGGTCCTGGGGGAACGCTATAGCAGTTCACTGTGTATTTATATGTAGTTGAAATGACAATAAAGTAATCCGATCCAATCCAGTGTTTGATCCTGAATCCAAAAGTTGTCATTTTTCATTTGGATTGCTGTTCCCCACAGGAGAAAGAGGCGGTATCCTTGTTGAGCTTTCAAGAAGTTTAAATAGATGGAAGTTGCTTTTTCAAGCTTAGCTAGATTAACCAAAAATTTGTCTGGTTAACTGTAAAACAGTTGCTAAAAGTTGATGGAAACTGTTTATCTGATGAGTCATACTGATATCCAAAGTAAAAACATAACTGTTCTTTCTAATTATAATTGGCTGGATCCCATTGGTGTTTATTCCCCCCACACTGCTGCAGGATATCTCCCCAGCTGACATGGAAGAGGTTAAATGGGGCTTCAAAAGTAATTCCAAGAGGTGGTTGGATTATCTGAGGCTTAGGTTTCAAACCATTTCTTTGTGTTAACCTCCATAGTGAGAGATCTGACCCATCAGAGCTATAGTACACTCATTGGCCACTTTATTAGATACACCTTGCCAGTACTGTGTTGAGCCTCCATTTGTAGTTGCTGCAGATTCTTCAGCTGCATATCAGTGACACAGGTTTTTGTTTCATCACATCCCAAAGGTGCTCTATGGGATTGAGATCTGGTGACTACAGTGACTACATTGTCATGGTCAGGAGACTAGTTTGAGATGATTTGAACTTTGTGATGTGGCTCATTATCCTGCTGGAAGTGGACATCAGAAGATGGGTACACTGTGGTCATAAAGGCATGGACATGGTCAGCAACAACACTACAGTAGGCCGTGGCATTTAAATGATGCTCATTTGGATCTAAGGGGCCCAAAGTGTGCCAAGAAAAATATTCCCCACCCTATTACACCACCACCTGCAGCCTCGACTGTTGATAGAAGATAGGACTGATTTATACCAGACTCTGACCTTATCATCTGAATGTTGCAGCAGCAATCAAAACTCCTCAGACCAGGCAACATTTTTCCAATGTTGTATTGCTCACTTTTGGTGAGCCCTTGGGAACTGCAACCTCAGTTTCCCGTTCTTACCTGACAGAGGTGTGGTCTTCTGCTGCTGTAGCCCATCTGCTCCAAGGTTCAACTTGCTGTGCGTTCAGAAATGCTCTTCTGCATACCTCGGTTGTAACAAGTGCTGATTTGAGCTACTTTTGCTTTTATAACAGCTCGAAGCAGTCTGTGCCTTCTCCTCTGGCATCAGCGGGGCATTTTCTCTGCTCCTCACTGGATTTTTCCTCTTTTTTTGGACCATAATGCCTTGAGGTGGTTGTGTGGGACAATCTCAGCAATTTCTCCTCAGACCAGCACCAACAACCATGCCACGTTCAAAGTCACCTAAATCACCTTTTTTTCCCCCCTCATTCTTATGCTCAGTTTGAAGTTCAGCAGATTGTGTTGACTGCGTCTACATGCTTAAATGCTTTGGGTTGCTGCCATCCCATTGTACTTCAAACACTGCCACTGAATGATTTTGCTCAAGTGGTACAATTTCAGCCTGAAGGAAGTAGCAGTAAATGGTAAGATCAGCTCCTGTAGTGTCGACAGTCAAAAACCCCAACAGTCTAGATCCAAAATGGCTAATGGTTTAACATTAAGGGTTATGTGGTGATCAGGAATAACAGTACGACCACCTGCCTAATATCATGTTTGTCCTCCTTTTGCTACACCACGTGGACCAATAAGCCTTGGCTGCCCATGACCATGTCTCCGATTCACCACTGTTCCTTCCTTGGACCACTTTTGCTAGATACTGACCACTGCAGACCGGAAACACCCCACGAGAGCTGCAGATTTGGAGATGCTCTGACCCAGTCGTCTAGCCATCACAGTTTGGCCTTTATCCAGCTCGTTCAAATCCTTAAACTTGCCCATTTTTCCTGCTTCTAACACATCAACTTTGAGGACAAACTGTTCACTTGTTGTCAAATGTATCCCACCCACTAACAGGCGCCATGATGAAGAGATATTCAGGGTTATTCACTTCACCTGTCAGTGGTCAGAATGCTGATTGATGTATATTATAGCCACCATGTTCTGAATCTTGTTTTACCTCATAAGTTTGGTTAAGGTAGATTTTGACTTGAAAAACTTCAGAGATAATCCTGCTGCGTTGTCCTCCGAGCTGTGTTAGATTGTGCCAGGAACCGACAACCAGATCCAACTGAAAGCGGTGAAGAAATTGCCCAATCCGTTGAAACTGTGTGCTGCCAACCTTATTAACTCCTTTCATCAGTACAGGCATATTTCTATAACAGTTGCGCATTGCAAAACCGTGACCTCAGTTTTTGTTACGTGACTTGCATGCAAGCCATACTTTCTGTTCTGCCTCTATCCTGCGTTCAGACTCTGAGATAAGTTGCACTGATGCTGAAAACCTGCGTAGACCTGCTTTTCCTTCCCACATGTAGAGCAGATCAGGAATCAAGGAAGAGAATCAGTAAAAGAACCTGGCCTATAAGCAGAATCAATAGTTCCATTAGCAACAATTAAAATCTTATGACTATCCATCTATGGATTCTTTTATCACCAGCAACCTAGACAAGTGTCCTTAATATTATGGACAGTATATTGCAATATGTGTGATAGATGGTGGAAAGGAGTGTTTCAGTGTTAAGAAAGGTTGACTGTTACCTTTAACTTCAGTGATTTCAGCAAAGATTTCTAACACTCAGCACAGAGAGTTGTTTGTGACAGTACACACATTGGTGTAATATAATGCCATACGCCCCGTGATATTTCAGGTGTAATGCAATTTGCTGAATGTGCTGATGCAGCTGTCCTATGTTCGCTTTTTTGTGCTTAGGTTGTTTTGAATTTCCCTAATTACAGTTAATACCTCACCGCCCCAAATAAAGTTCAGCTGGCCTAGTAGGATTTTCCTGACAGTTACTCCGGTGCATCCTGCAGCAGAAGCCACGGTTCACAGAGAGTTGACAAAGCATCAGTGGGATCTTATTACCTCCACCGAGGATGTTCTGTTTGTTCAAAGGTATCAGTCAGGAGAAGGGTGCACAAAATTCCCACAGCATTACATATAACAATGAACACAGTGAGGACAAACATCAAGAAGTGGAGGAAATAAGAAATCACAGTGACGTTACAGAGAACTGGACACTGTGGAGTTTTTGATGGGATTTTGACATTAGTGTAGAAGTCTCGTCTCGTCTTCTACCACTTTTCCGGGGTCCGGGTTCACGGGGGTAGCAGTTCGAGCAGAGAAGCCCAGACTTTCCTCTCCCAAGCCACCTCCTCCAGCTCTTCAGGGGGGGACACCAAGGCGTTCCCAGGCCAGCCAGGAGACATAGTCTCTCCAGCATAGTCTCTCCTGGGGTCTTCCCCGGGGTCTCCTCCCAGAGGGACGTGCCCAAAACACCTCCAGTGAGAGGCGTCCAGGGGGCATCCTGATCAGATGCCCGAACCACCTCAACTGGCTCCTTTCGGTGTGGAGGAGCAGCGGCTCTACTCTGAGTTCCTCATCCTATCGCTGAGGGTGGGCCCAGCAACCCTGCGGAGAAGGCTCATTTCAGCCTCTTGTATTCGTGATCTCGTTCTTTCGGTCATTACCCAAAGTTCATGACCATAGGTGAGGGTAGGAACGTAGATGTTAAATGGATGAGTTAAAAAAATCACCCATGGTACCCATAGAAAAGAAGCACGTTTTTGTACCAGGTTACAAACGGGCTTTTAAATGCTATAAAGTTGGGCATTTTTTATTCACTCGCTTTTAGAGCCAGCCTCAAGTGGCCATTTGGAGGAACTGCAGTTTTTGACACTTAAGCGTTGGCCTCATTCAGCCTTGTTTTTAGTCATTTTCGTCACAGTCACATTTATACTGGTGCTGTGGGAGTGCTAGACTCGCATGCTTCTCCTCAGTTATAGGTGTTGCCAATCATCCAGTTAGAGGATAACCTGGTCTAGCTCTTGATCCACAGCCGCACACTGAAATGATGGGTAAAAATCAACATAATCATCCGTGCCCCATGGGCCAGGTTGCATAAATCGAGAGGCGCACCACCAGCTGTGACGTCACTTTGGCGATGGCAACAACGGCAGGCATAAGCCGGGCTTTACCCAGCTTCGGAGTTTTCCACTTGTGTGCACAGAAAACACAAGAGCGAAGTTGCTTTGGGGTGGAGGCGGTGTGGGACTTCTGGTGATCTGTGCATAGATAATGATGGTAGAGACTACCTCACTGAGTGAGCAGACCCTGGCGAGAGCTCCCTCAACAGGACTGGCGACCTGTCCAGAAAGCTGGGAGGGGCTCCGACTTTCGGGCTTTGAGCGCCAGTAACTATGAGAAAACAGCTCGGCTCTGTAATGCGCTTTATGTACTCCGTTTATGACACTCCTGTTCCTGAACAAGAAGCTCTCAGAGAAACTTCAAGCTGAAGACACCATGCAGGCCCTTTGCCCCGGCAATTAGACTTTTGACTTTTACCATTCACACACATCCTCTCATTCATCCCTAACAGTTGTTTTAAAGTCGCTGATGCCAAACAAGGCTTGGAAAATGCTTTAGTTGATCTGTGGGATTTGGACAGCTGCAAGTGTGAATGAGTGCAGTAAATGGCTTGTTGTGTAATGAGGTTTTAGTGAGGAACTGGGATGGCGAGGCTACCAGTGATAAGCCTTATTTCTGTGAATGATGGCCAGGCTGAGGTGCTCTGAGTGTGTGTGTGTGTTTACTTGGGTTTCGCTTCTATAGTTTCAGCCAGGTACGGTGAGTGTTCCCCATCCAGCCCTGCATTTACAGTAAAAACATTACCCAGGTACTCCTCCACTAAGTGTTATCTGGAGTTTTTTTTTTAGCCAAAGTATGTTATTTCTTAAAAAAAATCCTTATCTAGAAACCTTTAGCATGTGTCAGAGTTTCACCACTGACAGCTCAGTCATAGCTACTCCTATTCCTGCTTGGAGATTGGAAATGCATGGCACTCGTAGTAAAGTTTAGAAGTTGTTTTTTCTCTTGCGTGAGTCAGCTGACTAACTTTAGTCAGAAAATGCTTTAACTTGTTTTAACATCTGCAGAGGTCATGAACTAGGTGGTTTCCCTCCTGATTTGTGCAGTCACTTGTTTCCCAGTAAGGTCCAAAATGTGGTTTCACTAATGTGGGCTTGTGTTGAATGAGGTCAGAAAAAGCAGTGATGCAGCAGCACAGTTTAGCACATAGTTTTAGTTGCTTTTTTTGAACGAAATAACCACTGATGCGGAACAATTCAGTTGTAAAGTAATGTTTTGTTGAAGTTCACGGTAGGACCTCATTGTCCAGGCATAACCTTAAACTGGCAGTCGAGTGTTTTTAAGAAAGAAACTTTAAGAACAAAAACATGCTGCTTGATGAGGTAGCAATGTCCAAAATGATGACTTGTCTACAATTACAACCAAAGGGCCAATAATGTAGTGGCTTATCTGACTCACGATCCATCACAATTCACAGGTTATTGTAATGTTTGAAGTTTAGAGAGAAAATATTTTTTTCCACTGGTTGGCTGTGTTGGACAAACTAATGAGAATTAAAATCCACGGAGAAGTCAACAGTGCTCACAAACAGGTTCGGGCCGGTCAAGAACTAAGGCTGCTATCCTGGATATGACTAAATCAAGACGTTGTTATGCCATAAATAAACCTAATGACAGCATTTATGTATAGACGACAAAGGGGCTCACTCAAACACTCATTTTTTCAACATTACAATCTAAACTAGTACACTTCAGGAGTAGTGATTCTTGTGAAAAATGAAAAAGTGCCTGTAAAACGACACATGTGGCTTTTATCTCAATGTAGTGGATCATGTGTAAGTTTCTATAAAATCTGACAAATTCTGTAGGAGGAGTAGTGATTCTTGTGAAAATGTAAATGTGCCTGTACAAAGACAAATATGACCTTAACCTTGAGCACAGTTTGGCTGAAGCCCTAGGTGATTTTTGTGCACGTTTCAGTCAAATCAGACCGATACTTTAATAAGGGAAGCTTCACTAAAATCTGACCAATACTCTTGGTGAGTAGCGAATCTTGTGAAAATGCAAATGTGCCAGAAAATTACAAGTATGACCGTGACATTAATATTGAGCATAATTTGGGTGACCCATTAGGTGATCTTTGTATGGAAGTTTCATTAAAATCAGACCGATGCTTTAGGAGGAGTAGGGATTCTTGTGAAAATGGAAACTTGCCTGTAAAATGAAAATATGACCTTGACAATGAGTACGTTTGAGTGTGAAGATCCATTTGGTGAACATTGTGTATAAGTTTGATGAAATCCTGCTAATTGTGTAGGAGGAGTAGTGATACTTGTGAACTGTGCATAAACGGCCGGATGGAGGGATGCATCGACATGGCATGAGATCATCGGTCCTTCAGCTGGACGAGCTAAAAGACAGACATTAGGGAGCAGATCAGGAGTATAAAGGGATGGCCTGACAAAGAACGAGGGGAAACATGTAGACTTAATACACAAGTGAGAGGGATAATAAACAACAGGTGAACTCAAGGCTATAGCAAGGGTAGGAAAAGAACAAAGCAGGGAAGTGAAAACAAAGAAACTAACTTTCAAAATGAAAGAAGGAAGTGAAAAAATGAGGGACAGAAAGTAACTATTGTTTGCTCTCGGACATCACAAGCAAAACAAGAACTAATGAGTAGAACAAAAAACAAAATTGACGAATTCAGTTTCAAAAACACAAAGGAAGATTAAAAACTAGTTTTAGAACACAGACTGTGGGTGTCACTATGACCACGGCAGGTTGAGTTTCTTTTAAAGGCTGATAAGTATTTATATGTTCACAACTACTAAACCCTTTGAGCTTGGAACTTAATCTGGAAGGTAGAAATTACCTACACCGAAACACACAATTCTCCTTTTCTGCAAAGCTCACATCCAGTGCGTAGAAACCTCTTTTCTTAAACTGAGTAACCTGGGTCCACACAGCTCCGGTTTCAGTCACAGAGCGGCAGGGCGACGAGGGCCGGGCTGCGGTAGAACCTGATACCATTTTGCTAGAGCGGAGGAGGAAGTGCCGGCTGTACGTCATCGTGTGCGCGGAATGTGGAGGAGTGTGGGGATGAGAGTGCTTCGGAGAGTGGGATGAAGAGGGTGGAGAGGCAGGGGAAATGAATGGAGATGTGTGAGCTGGATTCTCTTCCTCTGTGTGTGATTATCAGGGTGCTGACAGGTGCTGCTTAGCTACTTAGAAAGGCTGTCGTAGACGATGGGAATTATTATTGTCTCTCAGATCAGACAGCTCATCACCGTCTGGTAGATGTAACAGGATACTGAACTGATTACTTCCTACAGTGACTTGTGAAATTATTCACCCACCTTGGAGTTTTCCTGTTTTTTGCATTACAGCCTGTAAGTGACATAGGTTAAAAAAAGATCTTATAAGTAAAAAAGTGAAAGTGGTGCCTGCATATGGATTTTTCACATTTTTTTTAAAAACTGCTCCAGCTCCTTCCGGTTGGATGGGTTCTGCTGGTGCCACAGAGTCTCAGTTGGATTGAGGTCTGGGCTTTGACTTGGCCATTCCAACACATTGACACGTTTGGCCTTAGACCACTCCAGTGTCGCTTGAGCAGTATGCTTGCGGGTTGTTGTCCGGCTGGAAGGTGAACCTCTGTCCTAGTCCCAAATCCCTGGGAGACTGAAATAAGTTGTCCTGAAGAATTTCCCTGCATTTAGCACCATCCATCATTCCCAGCCCCTGCTGGTGGAAAAGCATCCCACAGCATGATGCTCACTCCCCACTTCATGCCTCCTCTTTCCATCCCAGAAACAAAGGCCAAACGTATTTAGGTTGCCAGGGGGGAAAAAAAGAGATCATAACACTGTTGTTTTCATTTATTAGTCTAATATTTTCACGTACTGAGTTGCAGGAATGTCGAGGAATGTGTTAATTGGTGCAGGAGACCTTCTGGCTCGCCTCGCTGTATTGTCACGGTCCATTTTACCCATTCTGTGCCTCAGGTGGAGTCAGCAGAAAGCTCAGTTCTCTGTAAGTCCCCTGTGTTTGTCTTTCGCCTTAATCCTCACAGTGTCTGCGTGTCTAGCTCGTAGTTGCATGTAAGAACTCGCCTGGTGTTGGTTTTGTTCTCATTATTAAGAGTTCAGAATTACCGGCAGCAAGCCATTCAGTGCAGAATCTGAATCAGAATATATTCATCCCAGGGGGGGAAATTGCATAATATACAGCAGTGTCTGGTTTCAGTCTGAGATATTAAAAGCTCTTGGTCGTCTGGAATGATACAAAAAAGGTTCTAAAAATATGTTTTATCATTGGCACAACTAAGGCATTACTTAAACTGTGTTACTACTTCCGAAAAGAGGTTTATTACCAATCTGCACAGGCCACATGTGTTAATGCGATTGAACA
>VUQH01020123.1:1322-38961 GCA_015106775.1 Etroplus canarensis | reverse complement strand
AAGAAGAAGAGCAGAAGAAAGTGTAACACAGCTTTAACGTCACAACCATTTCCCACATCCACAAACACTGAGGAGTAACTGGCAGTGAAAACATGGTCACCTCTGGGGTGCACCCCCACATTTTGTCTGTTTTTTCATTTACATGCTCAAGCTTAATTTATGAGGCTCTGGATTAATAAAGCAGTAAAAACGAGAGCGTGAACTCAGCCAGCACCAAAGGCCCAAAGTTAAAAATATTCATAATTAAAGTGTATTTAGAAGATGATACCAAAACAACCTCTGATAACGGAGTAATATGGAAGACACCGTGGTTTAGTATTCTGCACTGGGACCTGCTGTTGTTGCACCGTTTTTATATGAATCGCAAGCACAAGTCTACTGTCTTGACTACATAAATTTAAACGTGGGAAGAGAATACTTTCTGAACACCGTATTACGGCTCAGTTTTATTCTCACAGTGGGAGGGTTTGTTAAGTAAGCCATCTGTTTAAGTAATAAACTGAATCAAAACAGTGTGGAGACACACTAGGCTGTCTAAATGCATAACTGCAAGGCTTGTAACCTTATTAAGGGAACTGTTTTGAGGAAATTGGTTGCAGTAAAAAGAAAAAGCGATAATAAAATTACCCATCTGGAAAGAAGGCTGCTATTGGCTCTCACTGAGCACTGAAGAACCCACTTTGTAGTGGGCTTTTAAAGGTGCTTATAGAGTTGGCATTCAACTGGGAATTCTGATGTGATGTTCATCATCTTTTATATGACTAAGTACGTTTTCAGGAGTAAACAGCAGTTAAATATTAGTTAAAAAGCAGGAAATCAAGACTAAAAATGTGTAAAAATTGAATGAATTTTGTAAAATAAGAAACTGTCAAGCTAATCTGAAAGAGATACAATATCATGTATACACGCAGGTAAAAAAAAAAAATCAACCAAAAACAGTGAGGATCAGTACGCTTAAGATTAGACAGGAACTCAAACCTTCATTTCACAAGCTTAGTTTCTTTTTACAGAACTGCCAAAAGATTTAATCAACTGGCTGAACAGAAGGGAAGTTTGTACATACTGAATGTCAGGTGTGATCCCCTCGAGCAGAACGATGTTTACTCCTCCTATGTGAGCTGATGCACACGTCTCTGTCATTTTCTGGTGCAGGATATCTACAGACACAAGACCAAAAAGACAAATCAGATCAAGCAGGATAAACTCTGACTGACCAGGAGCCGCTTTTGTTTTGCAAAACTGCACTGATCAGCTTTGGGATGTGCTAAAAACGTTCACGTTTGTCTGCATCACCGCACTAACCTTTCATCCTCTCCTTCAGGGTGAAACTTCCGTGGATCTTCTTCAGTTCTGCTTCCATGGTCAGCCCGCCGATGTCCGCCTCCAGGTGTGTGCGGTTCACCATGCCGATGCCGAACACGATGAGTGTGACGTGCTGGGGCTCCGAGCTCACCAGGCTGCGTCGCCTTCCGCCTGCACATGGAGGCTTGTTGGGCGTGGTGGGGTCCTGCTGCTCGTTTTCAATTATCACTTTACAGAGCGGCTCTGAGGGGCGACGTCCTGTCTCTGCAGATTAGATTTGTTGGAGGGGATTCAGATGTACGCACACCGTTTCTATACTTTTCTGCAATGACTAGATTTGCAGGTTCTAAAAACAGTGCCATTTCTTTCTCACTAACCTAAATTTGACTTGTAACAACTGCACCACAATTAAAAAAAAAAGAGCATAGTTTTAGTCTTGAAGGAACTCAATCTCGTACTGAAACACTGTTCTACTGTTATTGCTTCCTCTCTTAAACTTAACAGACTCCTCAGGGAAATGTGGGGATATATTACAGCAGGACAAACTGACAAACAGGAAAAATTGATGAATGAAGTGGTTATACAACAGTGACAGGGAAGGAAAGAAAGATGAGCCAACTGAGATGTAAAAACAAAGTAGGAATGACAGAGCAGAGTGTGCAGATGGAAGTGAGAAAAAAAGGAGGAAAACAATTCCAAAAGAGAGCAATATCTCATAAAAATATAATGTGTGCAACAAATATATAAAATAGAACAAGGGAAGAGTAAAGCAGAATGAAAAGGGGTAGCTGAGCTAAAGAACCGAAATGTGCTGGGAGCTGATTTCCACCTGAAAGGCAGTTCTCGGGGGAGCTTTTCTCCAGGATGCCAGTGGGATCGGAGATGAGGGAATAGAAGTTGAGCAGCTTGTACATGTTCTGCCAACATTCTGCTGATGGCTCGCTCTGCTCTGACACTGTGATGGAGTCGGAGTCGTCCATCTGGATCGCCATGTGGTCGGCCACGTCACGGGAGCCTTTCCTTGACACCTGAGGGCATTACACAATACTCCACATCACGAAACAGAAAATAGACATGTCGCAATATGTATTACGGGGCTGAAGGGTAAATAAACAGCCTTGCTGACTTATTCCTTTTTTATTGCCCCTGCTGTTTACTCTGGCAGTATAGTTATGTTGCAGTAAGTTGTCACGACAGTTGCACTTAATGAAAGCTAAAAGCAGACACTTGTGAAATGAACTTTGGTATACAGGGAGGTGACTCAGTTATTTCAGAGGAATCTCCTAAGAGAGCTTGCATTGATGATACCTGTGCATAGCACTTGGAGTGTATCACGAGCCCCTCTTATACATTTTTTACTTTCATAAAAATCTTCTTTTAAAAAGTGCTTAGCTTTTCATCTGCTGAGGCAAAAGAACTTTCCTTGTATTAAGTATAGAGCTAGACATGTTTGCAGAAAAGATTTGTGCAGTTCAGCTTGAAAACCTTCACCTGCACAAAAGAAATCTCTTACCAAAAGATCACAGATGTGTTTAAGTTAACGGTGTCTGTTCTGAGAAATTTTCATAATCTACTGGCTCCCTCTAGGGTTTATCGTGAGAATTGTGTCGGCAGCTGAATGAACTTACAGATTCAAGAGAGAAGTTGGTACAGGTGTACTGTAGAGAGATTTTAACAATGTTTAAACCAGATCATGAATGGCTGTCAGCAGGTAGCAGGTAATTAAAAGGAAACTACAAGACTACAAGACTATGAAAGGGCCTGAATTTGTTATTCCCCTTACTGTATTTCAGCTTCTACCAATATTGAATCTGATGGAACCCATTTACTGTCTTCATTAGCTTTGGCTTATTGATACAATTCTACTGAAAACATCACTTTTTTTAATTATTCCTTGTTTTCCAATTCAGTATTTTATACATATAATACATGCCCTTATTATTGTTACCTTAGAGGTGCGTCTTTCTGAGCGACCGAGGGAGCTGCGTCCTCTAGGCTCCCTTCTTCCCAGCGTGTCCATGCCTGATGGAGGTCCGTTCGGGGGCAAACCACCAGGGGCCCCTGCGCCTCCTCCTCCGGATCCACACCCTCCACTCACCCCTCTCTTGCTCTTCAGGGTCTGGGTTCCACTGCGGCCCGCCCCGTTCAGGCTTCCACGGGAGCTGCGGCTGAAGTCCGACGACCTGAAGTGGCGGTAAGGCCGGGCCTTGAAGGTGGGGGTCGGGGAGGCCGAGCCGGCGGTGTAGCGGCTGAGCTTGATGTCAGTCTGCGTGGCCTTGATGTCGTCGATCATGGTGCTGAACTGGTGGATGAGGCGCACCAGCGCCATGTCGACCCGCTGGCTGATGGCCTGGCAAGCTGTAGTGAAGTCGCAGTGGAACGTGTTGTAGTGGCGGCGGTTGAGATCGTGGAAGGAGAGCGGCACTGCAGTGGGGCCCTGAGGAGCACTGGTTGACTTCTCCATCACCACCGCATTAAGACTGAAAGTTTCTATCAGCAATGCTGGCTTGAACTCGAGTGGAGGAAGGTTCACCATGCCTTGTCTTTGTACAGAAGGAACAGAGTGTTATGTATGTATTTAGTAGACATTTTATAAAATCACTCAGAGCACAAACCACACAACAGCAGATTATGTAACCTGTTGTGTTTCAGGATTATTTTACCTCCTGGACCGCTTGTTTTTGCGCTCCTTGGAGGTGTCAGAGTCGACGATATCTGCTCTGAGGCACTCGAGGTTGCCGGAAAAAGACAGGTGCTCTCCAAAATACATCTTGTAACTAAGAGGAGTTGTGTCTTGAGCCTGGATGCCTGTGTAGCTCAGTAAAGGCTTGAAAACAACCTGAGGGGAAGAAAACAGATTATCGAAGCACCGAAAGGAACATATTTTTTTCAGAGGCTGAGCAGCAAGCTTTGCAGACAAGTCTTTTGATATCTGCTTATGAAATGAAGGCAAAATGTTAAATGAAGGAAACGCAAAGCCCAATCAATGCCTTTCAGATAACAGATTTGTTTTTCAGTATAAAATAGGTGTCTACTATATCTGCACAAAATGATTACTTATCAGTGGAGCCTGTGGATAATCAACTTTTCAACTAAATTAACAAATTTGGCTAACTGCAAATCAGCATGCATTTACTTCTTATCTGTTTTAATGGCATCAACATACAAAACCTAATTTAAAACCCAATTTCCGAACCAATTCTAAACTTATCAGTGAGCTGCAGATATCACACACACTACCTGACTAATTAAGGTCTAAACACAAAAACAGATTAGAAGACAAAAGGCAAACAGATGTATCAGCGGCACCTGAGCGTCAGCGAGCTGAACAGCAACCGGACACTGGTTCCCCTCCTCAATGTTGACCATGTCGTCCTGGCTCGTGCTGTGCTGGGAATGCTGGGAGTGCGTCCCGTCGAGGGTGTTCTGGTCACTGGAGAGCACTGTGTTGAAGTCCGAGGCTGATGGGATGGTGGGCAGGTTGCACGTCCCACCTGAGGGTGTGGATCACAGGTTTGGGATACGTGTGGCGTAAGAAAAGGTGTCACATGTATAAGCAGCAGTGAGCGAGTAGAGGGCTGAAGGGTAAAAGACTTTACCACTCCAGCGCCTCATAAAAACATGTTACAATGAGTTACGGAGAAAGCATGGAGAACTGTTAAGCAGAGGTTTATGGCTATTTAATGCGCAATTTGGAACTCTAAACATCCACATCACACTTAATTTGTTTGTGAGAAAGTGCTGCAGCTAATTTGCTGTGCTGTCATTGGCTCACACTTGGGTGGCTACATAATGGCGAAGTTAATCATCTCCGGCACAAATCCGGTCATTACACAGTTATAATTGTACCCATAATAGCTCTGCACAATTGCGGAGGTAACAAATGTTTTCAGTGATTTGCATGGGTGATTTCAAGTAATAAACTGCTATTCAGCGAGAATGAAAGAAATGCGGAGAGCAGCAGGCTGTAACTCAGAAGATGAGTGGGAGTACAGGGAAACAGAAGGAGGGAGAGAGAAGTGCTGTGAG
Source organism: Etroplus canarensis (assembly GCA_015106775.1). Classification (NCBI taxonomy): domain Eukaryota; kingdom Metazoa; phylum Chordata; class Actinopteri; order Cichliformes; family Cichlidae; genus Etroplus; species Etroplus canarensis. The sequence goes on along the minus strand of VUQH01020123.1, from coordinate 33,630 downwards.
GGATAAGAGAGATTTCAGGTCCCTAAATTCCACTAACATGCTCCGGTTCTCGCAGTATGTTTAGCAGGAAGGTATCAGTGAGCAAACAGCATGATTTTTCTGTCATAACAACACAGCTGCAAGCTTGTAGCCAGATTCCTGAGAGGCTAACAAGCTACCACTTGACTTGAGGTGTGCAGTTTCTATGATTCACAAAAGGAAAAAAAAAAAAAGAGTGCTGGTAGCAAATAAAATTTGATCTTTCCTCTGTGAAGGTTTTGAAAATTCCTGAAATGGCAGAGAGAAGGCAGAGACCTGCTGGCAGTATGTCTAATTTTTTTTTAATCTGATAAACTACATATAAGTGTTGCTGACATACTTGGATTACTGCAAAAAAACAAAACAAAAAAAAAACAAGGTTAAAGCTCCAGCAACACTTGTAGCATAAAGAACAACTGTGTTATCAGGGGTCACCCTGATGAAGGCCACAAGATGAAATACATCAGTCAAATAATAAAGCTATTTTTTATGCTTCAAGTGTGGCTGGAGATTTATCCTCTTGCAACGGCCTTTTATGTACCTGAACTAAAAATCCATTCAAGCAACTCCAGACTTTATCCAGAATCAAGTGGATCACATGACAGATGACCATATATCTTTTTTTAGTCTCATGGCCTCTCTCTCAGCTTTACCGCTGACATTTCAGTAAAGCACGTGTCAGGATGCACTTTTAGACACCACCGATGAATTCACAATGAGCAGTAAATGAACCCCAGCAGCAAACCAAAACTGAGTATTTCCAGTTGCGAGACCACACCCAATCTGGACCATCTATTGTGTACTTTCTGGAGAGAGTGCCCCAAACTGTTTTTTTCTGATACTATTCAGAGCTCATGTGTGAAAAGGGCTTATGCCGCTTTTAAAAACAAGAGTAAATGCATGAACACACAGGAAGAGACTAGCATCACCGAAGGGAGCTTGGCAAATGGACCAGCGAAGCAATCTCTTGCACAGAGTTGGCGTGCCCTGAGCTATATTAATCTTCACTGTTGAGGCAAAGTGATTAAAGTGACTACCAATGGGAGTAAAGGACAGGCCTAAAGATGACTGACGCCTGAGGTGGTGGGAAATATACCAGAGCCTTAAACGTCCACTAGTGACCAACTCTCAGCTGCAAAGTGAAAGGGAGGGGGGGGTGAGCAAATTGCTTTATATGCAAATAGAGCTTAAGAGTTAGTTATTCTAGCAGCTTAACAGCTCAGTTAATCACCCTGTTTGGTGAGGTTTCACAATTTTGGAGAGGCATGAAAAAAAAAGAGCCTTTTGGAAAACAATGTCGCTTTCTTTAGTTTGGCGCCACAATGAAATACCATCGCATCCAAATAAGGCACCAGAATGCCTTATTAGTGATGTCACATTGGCTGCGTCCATCTTTTATATACGGCTGGTCATAAAATGGTCAGCCTTACACATACATTTACAGAATGGAAACTGGAATGATCTGTCTGAACCAATCAGACTTTCATTGTTGAGCCTTTTCTGATTTTGCTTGAGTCTGCAATAGTGTGCAAAAGTTTTTCATCCATCCATCCATCCATCCATCCATCCATCCATCCATCCATCCATCCATCCCACGGACACGGAGGGGGGCCTAGCCAAGGTGTCATACAGGGTACAACCCAAACAGGTCACAGCTTTTAGCAGGGCTAACACAGAGAGACAGACAACCATTCACGCACAGTGTCATACTGACGACCAATTTTCAGAAATGCTAATTACCCTAACATGGATGTCTTCGGACTGTGGGAGGAAGCGAGAGGGAATCCACACAAGCACAAGGAAAACTCAACCCAGACAGACAGTGGATTCAAACCCAGGGCTTTCTTGCTGCAAGGCAACAGTGCTAATTACCTCATTACCGTGAAAAATTATATACAGCAAATTGGTTTTTATCCATCCTTTTTTGTTACCTGATAATCTTATGACACGCCTGCTTATTTTTGCAGCTCTTGTAAAGAAAGGTCCCCAAAAACCCAAAGATTATCATGATATATTTAATATTTACCATTTCAATCAATCAGTTTCCCTCTAGTATGAATGAAGATTTTCTAAGTGACTAATATACTAATGGGAGAGCCACACACTAGCGCATCAATTCACCGACACCATCAGCACAACACTCAGTGACTATCCCTGACCTCCTTCTGGACTTTTGTCTGGCAGCGGTTGGTACTGGCAGTAGTGGTTGACAGAAGAATCCAGCGAGGTTACTGAAACATTACGAAAAACTTTAACTGCAGTTCCTCAGCTGATCCAGTCAGTTACAAAGAGGAAAGATGTTAGTAATTAGTATCTATTCCAGCAGCATGAAGACATTTAATGTTAAAAAAAAAGAGCTGCACAGCGCCTCAGCAAACTGAAGCTTACATTTTTAATAAATACATGTTATACATATATCAGGATGTCTTGACAACTAAAAAAAAAACCCTCCACCAGCAAACACGAAGCCTGTGGTGTCCCACCTGTCTGTAAGCTGTTGTGCTGGGAGCGGTTGACCGGAGACTCCTGGACTGCGGCCCCTGTCCTGTTGCTCACAGCGTTGGACATCCAGTTGTAAAAACTGACGGAGGAGGGCTCCGACAGCAGCGGGTGCTCAGTCAACATGTCTGCCCCTAAACAAGGGAAGAGATTGAGAGTACATTGCATCACGTTGGACCAGACTACAAAAAAAACCTGAACATCACACAGTGACTGACTGCAGTTCATGCATAATTCATCTTTCATAGTAGACACATGTGGTTCATGCAAATCTGGAGATAACAAGTGAAAGTTTCGGAGCTTAAAAACAAACTCTCACATATTTTCCTACTTTTGTGTTTCTCCTGATTTATTACATTTTTCCAGTAAGGCATAGCCACAATGTTCTACTTATGCTTTCATGAATTCAAGTGATAAACAGGGGTTGCTGAATGTTTGAAAGTGAAACATTTGCTCACAGTGGGCTTGTGGCTGATGCAAGACCACGCTGCAGTTTGCCATTATTCACATTACTGAACAACAGAGGTCAGTATTGGAATAGAAATAACAACCACGGTGTTTCGTGTTATGATAAAAACCAAGTTCAAATGCATGACCAGCAGTTACCAGAACCCTCCACACACTGCAGTTAGCAGCAGTGCAACACAGCGGTGGTCGAGTGCGAGTACCTGAGCGAGTGAGGGAGCTGCTCTTGGCTGCGGCGGCAGCAGAGGGTTCGTTCCTCTGAGGCGTGCCCTCCAGCAGATTGTGCAGACTCCGAAAGCTGCCCGTCAGATTGCTCAGAAGGCTCTCCTTCCTGGGGCTGTCCTTGGCTGGCAGGCCTGCACGGCTCACATGGGCGGGTGAGTCAGCTGCTGTGTCACCGCTGGTGTAGCTCAGCGACTGGTAGGGATGGATGCCCTGGGTGTTGCAAATGTACAGACTGGTGAAGAGGAGTTTGCGTTCACACCATATCATTTTTTCACAAGCTGCCAGTGGCTTTTCTAGTTCAGCGACAGGTGGGCTAAACAGTGTCCAGCAACATTATGAGAACAGCTGAACCTGACGCTGAGGTAATATTAATTTTGGCGAAAAAAAAGTATCCTAAAAAATAAACTGTATTAAAAAAATATCTCATTTTAATTTGGGAGAGAGGAAAATGTCATCACATCACCAAGTCTAACGCTCTAATTCCTCCTGGCTTTCCAAAAGCAGAATAATCACCTTCACACGTTCACACAGTTAAGACAGCACAATCAGTCTGCAGAGGAGAGCCTCCTTCCTTAACACTGTTTTTTATAAAACAGGAGTGTTGTTATGCAGCCCTAGTTTATACAAGGTCAGAGAAATTCCACATTTTTCCAACCATCAGTCCAAATGCATCCAATCTACAATCTCAGAGGACTAAATACAGAAAATATTTGTTATTTAAAGAGCTGAAAACATTTCACATCTGACCTTTTTCCTTGATATTTCCTGTTAACTAATTAATTAAATGCTAAATTAATCAATTTGAGTAAAGCATTTTTGGTTTAGAGTATTTGGATTTTAGTTTTGGCTGTACTGAATACAGTTCATGCATGACAGGAATGACTGGAGAAAAACACCTTTCATTTTTTTAAACCTCCTTCGGCGGCTACCTTTTATTCTCCCCAAGGAGTCGCCAAAGTGGATTTATCCGCCTTGGCAATTTGGCAGAGGTTTTACACCAGAAGAAGAAGTGGAAAGAAGAAGAAGTGGAAAGAAGAAGAAGAAGAAGAAGAAGAAAATATTAAGTTTGTGGTCATGCATAATGTAATCCTTTATTTATCCAGCTAAAAATATCATTGAGATTTTTTTTAAATTTCTTTTTCAAGAAAGACCACGAGGGCAGCAGAGACTTTAACAAATATAAACATAAAAACAAACAAACAAAACAAACAAATAAATACAAATGACACAAAGCACAAGAGCCTTCATTATAAATAGACTTGAGTTCAGGTGTAGCATCTTCCATTTCGCTTGGAATTATTTTTCAGTTTTTTAATTTAAGGGGTCTTCCACAATATCTGTTCATTTAAAAATTTTACATTAAAATATTTTTATATAAAGAATTCATTTCATATATTAGAGACCTTAGAGAACATGAACATCGCTGTGCTTCGTTCTGCCTTCAGTAGGGGTATCTCAAAATTTAGGAGTAAGTGAACACAACATCCAAAACAAACAAGGGTAACTGAAAGAGCAATCACACTGAACAAGAGAACTAATTTCTCAAACCTTTAAAATGGACTTGAGCTTATTTATTGGAGCCAGTTCTGACAACTTAGGACCTTCTGTAGATGATTCCAGGTGAACAGGTGCAGCAGTTTTACATTTTGTATGACTACTTATAAGTAATTTGATCTGCATCAGGAACTACTTTATGGCACTCTTGATCTTCCACACAAAAAACACGTTCTAAACTGCAAAGCTACTGTCGGACTTCAGCAGCCCTTACACCTTTTAAAATTATGCTTGACAGTGAAAAACACACAACAAAGACGAGGAATAAGACAAACATGGCTGAACAGTGGACTCGCTTTGCTCGGTTGCACTAATGCGTAGCCGTGTGTTAGGCCGGCAAACGTACTGAACAGACACATGCCGATCAATCAATAAAAATGATCGGCACTACCTGGACATGGAGCAACACGTTTGAAAGCTTTTGCTGGCTGTGGGCTCAGAGGGGGTTTGAAGTTTATGTTAGCAGCTACTCTGCTGTAACAGATAGAGAGCACAAAAGGCTGTGTTAACGCAGTTAGTACATCCTTTACAAGCATTCGTCTCATACTGATTTAAGTGAAAATGCTCCAGTCTGCGAACTGGATGCATAAACTGGCTTCTTTCTGCTGAGATGCTGAATAACTGAATTTATGCTCTTGTGGTAAGCTAACGTTTTACTATGGACACACTGTGCAGTTTTTTGTGTCTCTTTTGTCTGAAATGGTGCTGAGACAATTTTTTTTGTCTTTTTCTGCAGTTTTCTCCATCTTCCTCCATCGTACCAGCAAATCAAACCTGCTACATATCATGCCGCGTGAGCACGCTGTGAGACAGTAATAATCATGGTGACCACTCAGGAGCAGTCGCATGGATTAAATGAAGCATCTAAGCAAAGAATCTGCATTAAAGATTTTATGTAATGAAATTATTTGACTTACTCGATGAATTGCCGTGGCCCTAATATCAATTGTTTTGTTTTTTTTCTAAATACACGTGCAGAGATAAGAAGGAACCAACCCAAACAGAAATTTATATGTGAAAGACAACCAATGGGGAAGTCTGCAGGCCAAAGGCTGAAAAACACATTTTTAAAAAAGGCAAAACCCAATAGAGTCTTCTAACTTGGAGAGAGAGACAAGATGTATTTCTAGAAACGCGAGTTTTAAATGGCAAATTCTGACCTGCTGTGAGATTTGAAGTTCAGCCTCTTCAGGAGTTTTGATCTGAGGAAGTGTGGGTGACGGCTCTTTTTCATTTGAAAATAGCATAATCTTGGATTTGCATGCATTTAACGCCAAATTAAGTTGCAGCAAAGTGGTAATGCCATTTCCCACTTTAAAAGCTGCACTTATTGTGATATTGTGTTATTTTCTAAAGCCTGTCTGATAATGGAAAGAATACAATGTGTGTCTAAAAAGAATCTTTTACTTGTTCACCAACAAACTCTGAGAACTTTTGCTCAAATGCACAATTTAGATATCAGCCTGTAATTACTAACAACTGAAGGATTTCCTCGTTCCAGGAAAGAGAGAACATAAGCAGATTTCCATATAACAGGGATCTCACTGTTCAAGAGGATACGATTAAAAATATAAGTTCAGGGTTCTGCTATAAAATCTCTAGCCAGCTTGAGGGTAAAAAAGGATCAAGTTTATCAGGACGTGCAGATTAATTCGGATCCAAAAGCTTTAAGGCTCCATGGACCTCCATAGCATTCAGAATAGAAAAGGTGAAAGGTTGAACCACAGCTTCAGTTGGAGTAGTTATAAAGAGAGACTTCTGTTCATTAAGCTGTTTTAATTCTGGATGTAAAGATTCAAACGATCCATAAACTGAATTCATAAGGCAAAGAGACTTAAATGCAACTTGTACCTTTATGCCGAGCACAGACTCGTTGTGTGCGTGAGACTTGGAAAGCTTCCTCATGATCTCCACTCCGCTGACAGGACCGGAGTTGGCTTCTTTCGGTGGTGGCCGGCTGCATGCTCCCTCCAGCAACATGGTGTGTTCACTCACTGTGGCTTCACAATAACAACATAAAATAAAACTCCTCTGAACATTCCATCATTCATCTCTACAGCTCTTTTCTGCAAACCAGTGATATCAGTCTATAACACATCTATGCAAACACTGACGAAGGAAAGGTCAAGAGCTTCACAGTCCATCTGTGGCAACAGATGGGGTGGCTCACAATATTATTAGCACTCTGAAAGCTGTAAGTTCCCACCTGCGTCAAATTCAAATTCAGCTCCATCCGCGCTGGTGTCACTCTGCAGTGCGGCTCCATTGTCCAGTCCCAAAATCGTGTCACCCAGGCTGTGCTGAGGCTCCTTGGGTTTTGTAAGCTGGTTGGGCCTCATCAAACCAATAGCCTTGAAACCCTGAGTTACCACGATGAATTTCATCCACTGCCTGGCCAAAGCTACCAGACCTTTCTTTAGAGTGACCAGGGCTGGGACCCCATCGTTCTGGGGTAAAAGGAGAAAAAGTATTGGATTAGTGTCACTGTTGAGGAGCCAGGACACAGAGATTTTTGAGCTATAATTAGCCAACTAAATACACATGATCACACTGAGAAAGTGAAGCAGTGTGACAGGAGAGAGTCCGTGGCCTCATACTAACCATGGTAGCCTCCTCTATGACAGAGTAGTCCGCTTGTTGCAGATAGCGGTGCAGGATGTTACAAAGCATACAGGAGGGATTCTCATGGAGGTACCGGGCTCGTTTCGTCACACGGTTGTATTTGCTTCTGATTGGTATGTGGATGCTCTTTTTCTGTTGGGTAATGACAAAGTGTGCAGAACGAAAGTCAAAACTACATGCTGCACAAAAATGATAGAAAAATCTAAAAAAGATGGCCTGTTGCAGAAAATCTGAACTGCTTTACATGACACTTTCATTCCATTAAGCTTCTCTAGGAAAACCTTTGTTCAATCATAATTCAACCAGCAGACCCCAAAGGTTAGGTTTACACACACACACACACACACACACACACTAGCCATTCATTAAGTATACCTCTTTAACTGCTCTTTAACATAAATATCTAATCAGGCAATCACATAGCACCAACTCAATTTAGTTAGGTATGCAGGCCTGGTGAAAACAACCCGCTGAAGTTCAAGTCTGAAAAAAGGAAGAGCGCTCTGGGCGAAAACACCTTGTTGATGTCAGAGGTCAGAGGATAATGGCCAGACTGCTTCGAGCTGATGGGAAAGCGGCTGACAAATCTGCAGCAATTGCATGATGCTATCACGTCAATATGAACCAAAATCTTTGAGGAATGTTCCCAGCACCTTGTTGAATCGATGCCATTAAAAATGCAGGTAATTCTGAAGGCAAACGGGGGTCCAACCCAGTAACAGCAAGGTGTACCTAATAAAGTGGCCAGTGAGTCTATGTATTCCTATGCATTCCTAACCTCGAGAGCCTCCGTCATGATGCAGCCCATAACAGCGCACACGCGCAGTGTGCCCTCCATGTCCAGTTTGCGAAGAGATGATTTGAGCTGGTCAATAGGAACCAACCAGGCTCCAATGGCAGGTGTGGCTGTGCTGAGGAGATTCAACTGCCTACACACACACACACACACACAGTCAGACAATTATTAATCACTTTAATAACCATTACTCATTATAAACCAAAATATATTCAAACTTCTGTAAATTTAAAGTTAAAATCCACGATTTAATATCTGCAAGTGCAAGTGGCAAAGCATCGATTTACTGCTTTATTTTCTACTGCAGACTCCAGATACAATAGGTTAAATAATAAAAAAACTTCAAAACTCAACTCAAAACTAAAAGAGAATGACTAATTAGCTCATCGTGCGTCAGACAGATGACAGTGAAGGGTGGCTAATTTTTTTTTTTTTTAACTCAAATGTGAGTTCATCCATTTCTTTCATTTCAATGCAAAGCAAGGAGTGACCTTACAGGCATTCACTGAACCATCAGTCATACCTGGAGATGGCCTGTGAAGGGGAGCGCACGTTAGTGGGAGCGGCAAAACTGAACCAGATCTCTCTTATGGTCAGTTTCATGCTGCTGGAATCAGGTGGTGGCGGCATGAGGGGGAGGTCTTTCTTCAGGTCATCTGATTCGACCCCTTCGTCCTGCAGGGCAGAAGTAAACGGGGTTTAACAGGAGGCATTCGACAGATTTACACCTCTCCTCTGAGTGGAGCTGTACTTGCAAGGCAGTTGCATCTTTGATTCCTCCCTCTGGTCGGATCCAGTATGACTATTACAATTTATTTAATTTTTTTTCAATACACATCTGAACTTGAATCTCACTGCTCAAACTTTTATCTAAGTAAAACAAATCTGAATCAAAGAATAGGCGAATTTTTTTAAGTGAAAGGAAAATTGTCAATCTCAAATGAGTGCACGTTTTTAATGAGCTTGTACAGAACTCCTTGAGCTGATGAGACACCTCCTGCAAAGTATAGGGCACTGGATACTAATCTGTCATTTAAATAATTGACTGAACCCTCAAATCTATTTTCAGAAATAAAGCCCCGCGAGGAACCTCCGTGACACTTCACCTGTGCTTGCAAAACGCTCATCCAGGACAAACTGCAGAGACAAATACTTTTCAGCATCTCGGTTCTCGTGTTTTTGTGTGAAGGGGGAGTCGTTTATATTTTTAGCTGCGAGTATTCCATAAAGATGGGTGTACCGGGGTCCTACTGGCTCTTTGCTGGATCGGAGCTGATGTCGCCGCAAAACATCTTTTGATTTTTTTGAAGGTAAGTCAGAGTGATGTGTCTTTTTGCCTGCTTCACTCGCTTTCTGGTCCTCAGGCTGTTATTTCATGCTTCTGGAGACAAGTTTAAGCATCACATCTGGAAACACCTGTCGGCTGTGAAAATTGCACCTGCCTAGTCAAGTAAGATGAACATGCTGTGTCTTGCTTTTACTCTCATTTCTACCTTGATGTAATATTTTTAGATTAATCTGTCACTACTTCATCGGCCTCATTTTTTCAGCGTGGCTGCCCCCACCTGAGTTTATTCACCCTAAAAGTCCACTTCTGCTACAGTTTATGATTTTGGTTCAACCTCTTGTAATGTTGTTCAGTATAAGAACTTCTTTAGTATAACTGTTAAGCAAAGCCCTGCAGTACTGTGCAAAAGTTTAAAGCCATACCTCACTTCTTTCTATTTTTCTAGGAAAATGGGAAGTAGGCGACTTTTTGAAACATGCACACATAAATGGACATACAGAACATAAGGCAAAGACCAAGTCTGGACAATTCTAACAAGTTTGAATGTCAATATTTAGCATGAACCCAGCCTGAACTCTCTTTGGCAAGCTTTCTTGTCATTTCTTTAAGCTGTCTTCAGGAATAGTTCTCCAGGCCTTTTGAAGGACATTTCAAAGCTCTTCTGGCTGCCTTTTTATTCCGTTCTATGTCAAGATAATCGCACGCTGTTCCAATATTGCTGAGGTCCAGGCTCTAGGGAGGCCAATCCATGACCGATAATGTTCCATTGTGTGTTTTCCTATCCAGGAAGGCTTTTACTGCATCAGCAGTGTGTTTGGGATCTTTGTCATGCCGAAAAATGAAAACGCTGTCCATCAGGCACTTTCCAGATTGTACTGCATGGTGAATCAAAATCTGATGGTACTTTCTGTGTTCATAATTTCATGAATTCTGACAAGATCCCCAACAACACTGGCCGAAATGCAGCTCCAAACCATGACATAACCTCTGTCATGTTTTCCATATGGCTGTAGACAAACCCAGTCGTGCCTCTCCCCTGACCTCTTTCTTATTTATTGATGGTGATTTCAATAAAAAATGTCAAATTTGGATTCATGATTCCATAAGACCTGTTGCCACTGATTTTCAGTCTAGTACTGGCATATTTAACTCAGACTTTTCTCCTTGTCTCCCTTCCTTAAGAATGGCTTCTTGACAGCCACCCTTCCACTGAGACCATTTCTGATGAGGCTTCAATGAACAGTGGATGGACGAACTAAAGGGCCAGATGTATTTCTCAGGTCCTGTGTCAGATCTTTGCTGGATTTTCCCCCTATTTTTTCTCTTCATGACATGACTTTTTAGATACTGTTCATCTGCTGTGGATAGTTTTTAAGCATGGAACTTCTTCTTGCCCTTCACTCGTTCAGGTTCCTCAAATTTTTTAAGATGTACTGCACATCATGCTGAGATATACCAAGTTTTTGGCTAATAGGTTTGTGCTGCCTGCTTTCAGCCCAGTACACTGGCAAAAGAAATTCTTAATCTCAAGACTTCACTTTCCGGGTAAATAAAGGTAAAAACAAAAAAAACTCTTTGGGAATCACCTTGTTGATGCTAAAATACTATTTTATGCCCCTCATACTGTCATCTCTGGCATTTTTCCCGGGTTCAACTAAAGAAATGGGACCAAATTATGTGTTTTTGTGATCGGCTGCTAATAATAAAGTGTCTACAGACACAATTTTAAAGTTGGTTCTTTGCTAAGTTGTCTGTTATGTGTTGACAATACATATTCATCCCTTGTGTTAGGTGCCACGTTTATGTTGGAAAGCTTTATAGGTTGGTGTTAACAAACAAAAAAAAATTCCTCCGAAAACAGTCAGTTACAAAGACAGGACAGACAAGTAGTACCAAAGCAAAAATGTTCAAAGATGTTCAAGAGAGCCTGAAGAACTGGAACTACTTTAGAAAAATGTAAAAGAGGGTCCGGCTCCTTGGAAGCTAAATGTAAAGAAATATGGGATGGCTCAAGACTTTTGCACAGTACCATGTATGCTACTGTTGTGTGAGGTTTGAGTCGATCAAATACAGCAGAGTTTAATTTTTAGCCATTTCAGAGAGTTGTGTTCATGTTTTAGCCACTGCACAGTAGAGAACATTTTCCAGTGTCTCACCTGGTCGTCTGAGTCGGAGTGCTCATTGGCATCTGAGGCAGGACTGACGGTATCGTGTGGAAGGTTGTCATCGGACACATCCGTGCTGTAACCACTTCCTGTCTGAGAGCCGGTAGAACCATTGGACTTAGAAATTCCTGTCTTCCCTCCAGCGTCTGAGCGCCCCATCACACCAAATGCGTTGTAAAGTATCGCTCCTGACTGACGGCCCCCTGCGAAACAAAGTGCAACACATTCACAAATCTGTACACAAAAACCCTCATCTTAACCAAAAATTGTTAATATTTCCAGCCCTAAAATTAGGAATAATTTATGGTGAAGGAACCTGGATCGATTTACCTTTGACCGTGAGGTTCTCGATGCCACACTCAAACATGATCCAGCCCCATTTCTCCAGAGATGCAGCAGAACGGCCCAGATCACCTACTGTGGCCTGGGTGTCAGTTTCATCCACCAGTGAAAACTCCTCCATTTCCTCCAAGCCAAAAAGAACTTTGGACTTCTCAAAAGGGATTGCCGTGATAGCACATGTGCCTATGTCTACAGAAGGAAAAGCAATGCGGCTGTCGGAAAATGCCGTATACAAGCTCTTTATAAATACAAAATGTACTCAACACCAAAGGGTCTTGAAAGACTAGGTCAACAGGTGGCAACGTTTTCCATTTGTCAGAGGAGAACACATACAGCATGTTAACAAAGAGGCTGCAGTCAAAAGGTCAAAGTCAGATGCATAAAGATGTTTAAACAGGACGATTTTTTTCTGCAGAACCAACCTGTGGAGTCCAGGCCTCGAAGCTGGCTGTGGATTCGGTGGATATTGAGCCTTGCAGCAATCTCTTTGCCTTTCTCGATGCCAGCGTTGGAGCGCAAAGAGCCAGAAGACTGAGGCTGCATTTTAGTGGCTGATGCATACTTCTCCAACATCACAGAGGGTCGGCCATGCTCCGTGGTGTTGGGAGTCTCTTCGACAATACCCCTGAAAGTAGTGGTATAAAACGTACACGTATCACTACAAAGTGCATCTAGTTTATTTAACAGATTGCACATGTTCTGGAGATGAGAATTTGCTTTAAAACCAAGAAAAAAAATCTAAATTAGTCCCAAATTCTTAAATCCTACTGAACTATTACTCTTAAAAATGCACTCCAACAACCAAAATAGAGCAGGGATAAGACAGGGATGTTTGCCTGGGGGACATACACTACAAAAAGCTTAGTCACTGTAAGCACACAAATACCAGTGCTGGAGGCATTACCTGTTCATCCTGAATTGGGTGGCGATCCTGTCGAAGCACAGCGCCACTAGAGACACATGTGTGACACACTTACTGGAGCAAGACGGTGACCCTTCCTCTACAGAGGCCTGCAGGAGGCAAAGGTTGACCTGTGTGCAAAAGACAACAAAACAAAGAGGCAAAACTTAAACTAAACTGTTCTTTAAAAACAAGCACTGCTCTTCGAAAAAACAAAACTTTGGACATTTGAGTCTGAGGTAAAAAAAAAATAAAAAAAAAATATATATATATATATATAATCTAACAGATTTAATAGTACAGGCTAAATTTCAAGAGGTGACATCTTTTTCCAACCTATCATTTCATAGCAAAAGAAAAAATAAACAAGTGGTTTAATAGGTTGACTTACTGTTACTGTGGTAAACAAATACAGAGCCCATTATATACGCACTGTTTCAATGCAAAGAGATCTACAGCAGTGCTCATGAATCTCTGCTTACTCCCAAACCCCTTGAGGTCAGAGCACATTTTAGGAAAGCTATTGGCCTCTCATTATTCCGGGTCATGGGTCTCACCTTGGGGATGGAGACATTGGCTTGGAGGCCCTTGATTTTCACATTATCTGGTTTGACGGACAGGTCTGTCTGGCCGTGGGAGATGTTGAGGGAGCCAGGGGTCGTGCCCTCTGTCTTGGACAGCTTATGCTCCTGCTTGCCTGTTTGGCTCTGTGTGGATCCAGACCCAAAACACAGGGATAAGAGTAAATAGGAAATAAAGCCTGCTTCAATTCACAGATTTTGTTAAATCTCAAAAGGTTAAGAGTAAAAATATGTATATGTTAAGCGTTTGTTGCTCTGCTCTGGGACTTGCTGTACTTACAGATTCAGTGACTGTAGACTTGCTGATCTGATAGGCTTCATTGAGAACTTTCCCATGCAGGTCATCTAGAATTGCTGCTGGGTGTCGGATACTGGCGAAGTGGACCATGGACTCAATGTACCTGAAGCAAGCCAAACACATATACTGCTGTTATAAAACTGAAGGTGTCATAGAATCTCAGAGAGTTACAACTGCAAAATACTAACTGTAAGGAAGAGTATCTGAAGTGATGCATTACAAGCTCCTTGCTACAGCTTATCTGCTTCCAAATTGCACTCGTCAAGAGATTAATGATTTTTTAGAGCTTTGCCAACCCAGTACTGTTGGCCTTTGGCAAACTAAGGATTCACACTGGTAGACAATCAAGAAAAAGACCAGACTCCAAAGCTCTGTCAGCAGTATTTTAGATCCAAGTTTTAGTGTGCAGAGGGATTAAACTGGCTTAAGGTCAACTCTTAGCCTCAGGCTAAAAATAACCATACACTAAGAAAGTGCAGTGTGAGAAAGACTCTTTTTGGCAGCTATGAGGTTATCTTTTTAACCAGGTTTTCAAACAGGTATTAAAACCCTATTTTTTTTCAAGGAGCTGTAGCTAATGAGGCAGTCTGGCAACAGAAATATTGATTTGGTTTGTCAGTCTAAAAAGGCTGGCTGCTACCTGTCCAGGGATTCAGCCACAAGGGGTGTGAGCACCACGTTGATGGCCCCCTTCACCTCCACAATGGCAGTGGTTCTGGTCTGAGCCAGGGGCTGTTCCAGAGACCAGTCATCTGTCGTTGTGTCCTCATCTGTGTTCTCCATGGCCCTCTTATCCAGGGGGGTATATGGTGTACTGTGGAGGCACAAAGAGACATTCATAGGCCAGGCTCAAATACAGGAGGGGCTGCAACCTCAATGGCCTATACAAGGCCACTGATACATCATGTATGCGCTGCAAAGTATAATTAGAGACAAACAATATATGAGGGCTGATACATTACTGGCCAATAAAAGAAAAACGTTACCTTGTCAGGCTGAGAAGCAATAGCTTCACAGTTACAGACTACTGGTGACTCTGTGATTCATGACTTCAAAGTAAAGAAAACATACTTTCTTTTGAGAATGAGGAAGTTTAAAAAATAAATCTTAAATACCTGTTGTTCTCACCCATCAGCTGAAGTCCTCGGTCTAATAGCGAGCTGGCTGAGAGGCCCTGCTTTATCACCTGTAATGTAAAAGAAACAGGCCCATTCCTAAACTGATGGTCTAGGGTGTCATCGACAAGGAGGTACAATCTTAACAGAGAAAATCAACTGGAGTATGACTCATGGACTCAGTGAGTAACGCCATTACACATAGACAAATGCTATTAAGATAAAGTCAAAGACCTTAAAGCTGGGGACAGAGAGCTGGTCAAAAGACCCAGAGCTCTCTTCACTGGTGGGTGTGTCCAGGTCAAGGGGGCGATGCAGAGAAGACTTGGAGGTCCTTTTATTGGTAGGTTGCTTCACAGACCAATTTGACACCTGGTAAAGGTGAAGCAAGACGAGAACGAATGAAAAGATTACTATTTTATTCTTTATATGAACGCATGTTTAATTCAGGGGTGCAACTTCAGGGAATTTACCTGATAGTGGGCCAGGTAGTTCTGGTAACACGCCATGACATGAGGCTGCCGAGTTACCGGGCCCGGTTCAGCCGTCTTCTCTGCCTCCACTGAGCTCTCGTCCTCCATGGCCAGGGCTGAGACAAAGGAGGCCTGGGACGTGTGGCTGGGTAGGGGATGGGGCGGCAACGGGGGCAGCGTTGGAGGCAGCGGCAGAGGACGTGGCTCGGTGATCAGCTCCCCATTGAGAACGTACGTGAGGGGACCCTCAACACTGTGATAGATGGAACTCCGGCTGAGGGAGTAAAAAATATTAATCAAAAAAGGGATAAAATAATTCCAATTTAACCATAGCTGTTTTGATGGTAAAGGATCACTTATTGCATTTGAAAGCAGAAATGTTTTGAATGCTTAGCTGTAATACAAAATGTTGAGAATGCCTGTCTGTGCAGTTTTATGCTCTAGAACTGAGCCTTATGCTTTTATGGTTTCCAAGATTATGCCTGCTGCAACTTTTCACAAAAGTGAATTGATTATTTGTGTTTTTGTGGAGGCTGTATTAATCAAAATGCGTGCTGAAATCAATGCGAGAACAATTTACGGCAGCAGAGAAATGACAAGGTAGCTGCAGAACGAGAGTGAGATCCAATTTGCGAAACATACCAGCAGTAAGTGGCTGCCCATGGATCAAACATCTCATTTGCTTCAACCTCTCTACACAACATTCAGCCATGCATGCATGATCGAATCAGAGTAATAAAATAAAGCTGCAACGCGTTTAGCTTCAGGCCAAAATGTTTTACACAGTAAAACTAGTTGTGTATTAAATATAGAAATGTGATAACACAGTTAATGTATTCCTGTACAATCACTGCAAAGACTGAAGACGGCCCGGTTGCTTTGTTTTCAAAAGGTAAAAATATTATTAGCTTCCAACTTCAGCTACCATCAAAACTGAAGGGAAAGCATGCGTTCTATTGCTGTAGTTAAATGTAATTTTAATCTTAACACATAAATTATGAATCAAAAAAATCTTTACAATTGCTCATTAATATAATTCCAAATGGGTAACATTTTAAAAGAATTGTGGCAAGGTCAGAACTTGTCAGAACAGGTCATTAATTCATCTGCTCTTACAGAGGAGAAATAAGAGACTCTTTGATGTTACTGTGAGCTGTCTTCAGTCTACCATCACCTTAATCCCCATGCTTAACCTTGTACTTGATCTGACCATCCTCAAATTTTAAAACTCTTCAACTTTAAGAACTTTTGCGAGCTTCCCTGAGGCTTAGCACCATTTGCAGAATATTCCACGCTCCATTTTCCAGAGTATGTTATCTGACCTGTAGTTCTCCATGTGGTACGGCAGCTGCTGTGGCTGCTGCATTTGCTGCCTTCTCTTCTTCTTGCGCCCTGGGTAAGTCCCCGGTCCCTCATCAGCGCTGCTGATTGGCTCAAAGTCCTCTGCGGCGGAGAAGTAGGCCTCGCTGTCGGCCACTGACATGCTGGAGTCGGCAGAGCGGTACTGATGGAAGGTGTTTGAGTCCGCCGATGGTGTGAAGGGAAAGGAGCCGTAACTTCTACGCTGACGGGGGGAATCCAAGACGTTCTCGTCGCTACGGGAAACCTCGCTGCTGAACTGCACGCCTCCAGACAGCACCGGCGGGGGCTTATCTGTGAAGACGGCCGCTGACAGGCTCTTGGTGCTGCCCAGTCGACCAGAGTGTACTGAGGACTGACGCTTGAGAGGAGAGCAGAGAGGTGAGCGCACTGAGGAGCGGTCCTGGGAGCTGTTGGGAGAAACTGGTGATACTTCTGGGACTTCCCCTAGGGTGCTACAAAGAAACCAGGGAAAATGACTCAAAGGCACTGCAGAATAGATATTAAATTTTACAGCTCATAAATCAATAAGTAACTGGAAGAAAAACTTAATAAGAGGTAGCAAGACTTTTCACGGCCAGAGCAAATTATATAAATGTGCTGTCGTTTTGCACTCACTCGGCAGGGCTTTTGCCATTCATGGCAAACATGCGTTCTTCTGTGCTTGGCGAGGGGGAATCTTTCTCTCCAGCCAGCAAGGGCAAGGCAGCGCTGGAGGAGCTGTTTTCTTCTGAGGAAGACGCGGAGCTGTGGGATCGCTGGGGCACCTGGAGACTGAGGTGTTGCTGACCACGCCTCTCAGGCAACTCAGGAGGCAGGCAAGGAGAGTGTGTCTCCGTTTTCAGTCCTACAACCTTCCCTCCTAAACGAGAAATGTTTACAGATAAATCTAGCAGTTAAAGCACTGATTTTAAAAAAAAGCTCATACATCTTCTCAGTTAATAAACCCCCAGATAAACTATGACAACCAATGTTACGGCTGGGTCACGTATAGTCAGAGAAGATCCACAAGACACCCCCTCCCCAAGCAAATGCAAATGAGAATCCCTCTTGTTGAAGATAGTAGAACATAGAAAAAATGTGTCTTAGCAAATCCATACCGTCCACTTTGGGTGTTTCCTTTGTTATGATCCACTCTCCAGGCTGTAGCAAGGACTGGCCGTAACACATGTCCGACTCAGTGCTGGATGAAGAAAACGCAGATGACGAGGAAGGCGTCAGCTCTTCAAGCTTGAAGAAGTCTAGACCCATGTTGGTACCTCCAAAGAACCTGCAGCCTCCAAGGCAGCCACAGCGGTTCCTGCTTCGCTTGTTGCGAATGCCAGCCTCCTCCGGCCACAGGAACCAGAGTCTGAAGAGAAGAGAGGAGTGTAGGCAGTGAATAAAAGGCAATGAAAAACTACAAAAAGATGCAAAAGAGACAGGACTTGCTGTTTTATTCTATGCTTAAAAAAAAAGCAAAAAAACCACTGTTTTTTGTTGCTCTATGTCAGATTTCGTCCAGTCTCACTAGACTTAGACATGGTATTACAACGTTTAAGGTGTACCTTTATCATTCAACATTTAGCTATAATAAAAAAAAAAAAAAAAGAGTATGCAGAATTAAAATATAGAAAGCACAGTGATCTCTGCTGACAATGGTTTCTTAACATTATATTCAGCATCACAATAGGAGATTAATGTTCTAGTTTAATATTAAGCTCTATGAGTCAGGATACTGTAAGTGACAGAAACAGAATGAACTGTGTGTGCATGTATTCGCCTCATGAGCTGAATATCTTCACGACTATATCAGTGACACATCCTAGATGAGTGTGATACAAGGGATGAGTCAGCGCTACTCTGAAAAGAAATTTTAGCTTTCACATGTCTGTAAACCGTGTTGATTGGTGTGATTATTATCATTGTGCTGTCATTTAACCCATGGGTGCTTCACAAATTGAGTTGAACATTCGCGGCTAAAACAAAGGGTGCGACACTGCTGGAGTGGAGGAAAAAAAGAGAGCTGAAAGTGATAGGTGCTTGGAAAAATAATGCGACAAATGAGAATCGGTGTTCTCCACCTTTTGGTCTGAGCATCATGCAGTTCCAGAAAATGCCTCTGGACTTCACATTTGGCTGGGTGATCAGCAGCCAGGGCAATATCTGCTGTGATGAGGTTCAGGTTGACTGAACCCGCCTCTAGCCAGACAGAGCGCCGCAGCAAAGGTGGCTGACCGAGACCCAGCGGCTGACCCGGTCCTTGACCTTGTCCAGCCGGCTGCAACCTGGTCGTCTCACTGTGTTGCTGTTCAATGTACTGCCGGATGTTTACGTCTTGCACCACAGCGCTGATGCCCTCGCCCACTGCCTGGTTGTGTAGGTTACAATTGGCTACACGGATAATACCCGTCTGGAGGTCGAGACAGAGAGAGAAAACAAAAGATCCTCACAAATACTAAAAAAACTAAAATCAAGTTAAACAATTTACACTTTTTTTGTGCTTATTACCTTAATATTGGCAGCACAGCCATGCTCCACAATGAAGAGGTCAACTCCATCCATGGCCAGCCGTGTCATGGTGTACTTCAACTCCTCGGATGTGCGACAGTGACCGGGTAGACAGCTCAGCTGAAAGACAACCATCATTTAGTAGCAGAAACTTTTAAACAGTTGCTAAGATGCCAAGCTCCTGCTTAATGTTAGACTGTGCTTTAAATACTGCTGCATAGCCTGTAGACAGAGTGGCTTAGACACTAATGAGGGCTCTCGGGCAGCGTTTTTTAAAAATATCCTTGTTAGTATTCGAATACATGCAAGACATTTTGTGCGATTTGCTTCAATGAACATCATTTTATACATCATGGTGTTATGTATGTAATGCTGTTCCAAGTAAAAAAATAGATCTGTGTTAGAATCTTTTTCTTAGACTCTGTTTTTCTATGTGGAAAACAGTGAGTTCTGAGTCACGCATCATTAGAGAAGAATTCAGCGTGGTCTCCGTTTATTTTCTGGTCACAGTTGAGCATTTCATTTCACAAAAGACAGCTTTGACCAGCATTCAAATCTCACAAAAAGCAGCCTTCAGCCATAATGATCTAATTTAGCTGCTTCCAGTAAGAGATTCAGTCAGACAGCTGCTAACTAGTTCAAACCAGAGTTTGACAGCTACAGCGGAAAAGAGTGAAAATGTGTGCAGAAATAAGGCTCAGATATCATGCAGCATTTCACTGTATACTGTCTGCTCGTACCTTGGCATCGCAGATGCGACGGTCCATGCCATGCTGGCAGATGACAGAGGGCTTGGGTTGTTCTAGCTGGAACTCTCGGGAGAAGACGTGGAAAAGGAAAGTCTCAGCCCACTCAATCATGCTGGCCACCTAATAATCACCAAAACACACCGCCACATTAAAAGTGCACGGGAAAAAATAAAAGGGAGTCAATGCGGGGGTGGACAAAGCATGAGAAAACCTTAAGTGGCACCCAAACAAGCTTTAAAGGAAAAAAATAACCTGGCGAACTTAGAACTGCTGCGTGGTTGGTTTGACTAGTACAGTACAGGTGTTTAAATAGGCAAGCTTTACACTTAACTCAGCTGACCTCCAGGGGAATGATATTATTCATGATCTAAGCCTGTAACCTTCCACAATTCAAACCCCTCTCGAACTCCAGCTAAAAATAAAAACAGACCCACACACCTGTGGAACCGTGACCCTGCCGGTGAGCCCCCCAGCCTGCATATCAATAAGCCAGGCGTACTCCAACGTGTCACTGCCCAGTGGAAGGCCCTGCGCGGAGAACATGGCATGGGCCCTCATCTGCAGGCCAGACAGGCTCAGGTGGCCGTCCCTCAACACTCCATCAGCTGTGGGACGCTGTGACAAAACAAAGGATTCACGCACACTTACAAAGCTGACAAAAACTGAAGTGACAGGACGCTTGTTTTCCCAAAGTGTAACCTGTGACTACTTTCTTTAATAACCCTCCAGATTCCATTAAAAGTGCTTATTATCGAGACGAGGGAGGGAGATGAATGCTACACAGTCTCCGTCAGGGATTAGAGAAAGTTATTAACTCAGCACCAAATAGGATCCAACTCACAGCTAAAGATTAGAAATTCTATGTGGTTACACAATATGCAGCTGCTTAGGCAAACATGTGGCTGTTGCAAGCATGCTTCACATTATGCAACACCTACTGCGGGCTTTACAGTTTGCAGAGGACTGAGTCACTCCTTCAGGTTCAGATTAAACAGTCTTTGTGTATTAAATTGCTGAATCAATTAAAATATGAAGTCATAGTGTCTAGAGTTACTATATTACTGCATTATATCATTTTACTGCTGCTTCTAAACAGTGTGGTATAGGAAATGTAGAGGTCTTTTCTTAAGTAATATCTAAGTGGGGTGTCTACAGGTATGAAGAATTCAACATCACTTTAAAAAGGCACTGAAAAATATTGAATTTAAGAGGACTTGCAATGGAAATACAAATCAAAAATGAAACTACTCCAAGTCAGTTCAAAATGTATAGAGTAGCAAATGACAGTATTTGGTTCAGATGAAGAACATTGGTAAGATGTGCTTAAACTGGACTTTGGCTGGGCCTGAGCAGTGGGTATTTTTGTATTTTTAAGATGTATACCGCATGGACAAAAGTATTGGGCCACCTACACATTGCACCTACAAGCAACCCACTGCATTATCACTCCTCCACTAAACTTTACAGCTGGCACAGTGCAGTCAGGCAGGTAACACAGAGAAGTGTGATTCAGAACGTTTCCGCTGATCCAGAATCCAATGGCAGGATACTTCACACCACTCCATCTGACCCTTGGTGATGTCAGGCTCGCATGCAGCTGCTTGGCCATGGAAACCCAGGCTTTAAAGCTCTCGGGGCACATGCTTTGTGCTGATGTTAATGCCACGGGAGGTTTCGACCTCTGCAGTTACTTCCAGTTTGCAATAATACCACTTACAGTTGATAGGGGAATATCTAGGAGTGAAGAAATTTCCCAAAAGGACTTGTTGCGAGGGCTGCAGGACCACGCTCAAATTCAGCCAGCGTTTTAGAACGACCCAGTCTTCCACAAATGCTTGTGAAGGCAGACTGCATGGCTAGGTTGTTGATTTTATACACCTGTGGCAATGGGACTGAATGAAAAACCTGCATTCAGTGATTAAGAGACCAGGCCCAATACTTCTGTCTCTATAGTGTATTTGTAGGTAAGTTAAAAACCATTAAGTTAGCTAATGTAATTTGATTAACCTGCAGTGACTGATGCTTGGTTTTAACTAATAAAAACGGTATAAAGGGGCCAGCTAAAATATCTTTAAGCTTTGCAAATGTACAAAGGAACTAGGCACTCCCATTTTAACACAGCTCAAAAGGATTTAGTAAACACTAATTAATGGACACAAGTAAAAAATGTGTATAGCCTTCTGAAGGGGAGTGTGGCCTGTTCTAATTATAGCACAACACTAACGATGCAGGTGCCTTGCGTCACGTAAGTGTAGCGGGATTGTGTGCTGAAAACTCACGGAGACATGATTAAAACCATCTAAGACCGAGCCGACCCAAATCCAAGCCTTTCATTAGTTGATGTGCATTTCAGCCTATTTGATACCTTTTAGTGCTGCCTCAGGAGGCATATGTATAGCAGTGTATAATACCTGGTAGTTGTCACTGATGAAGATATGAATGGGGGAGAGGAGCAGCTGAAGCTTTGTCTCCTTGTAACCCTTTTTCATCTCAAAACACAGACGCTCCAAGTAACCAGAGGGAGCTTCAGGACCCTCGCTGCTGCAGTGCTGGAGGCCCCAGAGAAAATAAGCAAACACAAGGAGGCATACATCAGCACAGGCACACATCAGCAGTGAATAGCACTGACGAAAAAATATATCACAAATAAACATGCAAACTGTCATTATCATGCAGATGTAGATGATGCGTTTTTCTTTATAAAAAAAAATACACAGTATATTGATATTTTGCAGCCTCTTAATAAACTGTAAGTCATGAGGTATTTTGTTTCACACTGCAGTGACTAAATGCTCCCTCTCCCTCGCGTTCAACTACTGGCAGTCAGTCTTACCATTGGCAGCCTGCCGTGAACTTTGTAGAGGTTAATGAGCACAGTGATGTCCCAGGGTCGCAGGTCAAGAGGATGGATGTCTGAGGTGTCTTTGTGTTCACTGTCCTCCATTCCCAGAGGAGACCAGCCGAGGCCAGAGGAGGTGGAAGTGGACAGCACGGGGCTGGACACGGCTTCCTCGAAGTCAGTGTACATGTCATCCTCACCAAAATAGTTTTCCTGTGAGGAAAAAAAAAATTGCAAACTTTTTAATAATTTCATTCCGCGTAGCTTTATCTGGTGCTTATGTTATTAAAAATCTTTATTATTAAATCAGATCCATGATAACACACTCAGTATTATTACTGAATGACTGAACGGTTTTGGTACCTTGATGGAAATCAGAGCTCGGAGCAAAGGCCCGTAGAGAATTATTTGAGAATCTGGTGACATTTCCATCTCTACGTGAAGTCTGTCAGGAGGCAGCTCTGAGGGGTCGGTGGGAGCCCGACTGTGGGCTGAAGCAGACGTCGAAGTGAAGCGTGGCGGGGCGTTGTGGGACACTGGGACGTGTTCTGGGGGCCGCAAAGCTGACAACATGGATTCCTCCATCTCAGACACTGGGTAAAGAACCACACCGAGGTAAAACAAGTACATAAACATCCAGGTAAAACATGGTGATGAACTTCAGAGAACTAAACATGAGCAGTGGGCTTACATGACTGTTTGAGCTGTTCATCAGCCTTCTGGGGATAAATGGGGTGCCAGGTGTAGTCAATGATGAGCAAGAAGTTGGGCACACTCCAGCAATCCACCCAACCAGCTCTGATGCAAGGACAAGACACATGGACATTCAGAGCACAGGCATGCTGCTTTATCACCATTTCACATGGATTTTACACTTTATCATTTGCTTCATGACCCGTTCAACAGAGGACATAGTAGAGGTAGCAAATAGGTCACGCCTGATTTCTCTGCAGCACACAGCGCGCTGGGCCAGAAAGCATTCGATTGTAGCCTCCCAGGGGGTTAGTGGATGTCTCACTGTGGTATGTCAGTACAGTCTGGCTTGTGGGTCATTCATAATAAATGACCTGGGCGTTGGTTATCATGTACTGAGTGCACGATGCATGTGCCGCCCAAGTAGCAAAGGATCTTTAGCAACTCTTTGAACTTCCATTCACCTTCAAGGCTTATTATGTGCTAAACGCTGCTGCTGAAAAAAATGAGCCAAAACAGAATTCACTGGAGAGCTTTTTCGGGAAGGAACGAGCAAATGATGGGACAGCAGAAGGGTCACAGACTGCCAGCAAAAAGAAAGCTGCATTTATAAGAAAATACCAAAGATTCCTACCTAAGTTCATCACAACGGGTGATACACAAGCTCCACACCTGCTATGCATAATTTGTGGGGACCGACTAGTTAACGAAACCCTCAAAACTGCTTCGCCACATTGAGACAAATCACCTAACGTTAAAAGACAATGCCCTTGGAATTTTTTGAAAGAAAAAAAAAACGTGAACATGAAGGACAAAAACAGCTACTGAGGGCCACCACTTCAATAAATGTGTCTGCGCTGAAAGCGCCATGTCACTGTCTCCCATCACCCGCAGATGGGACCATCTATTACAGGGAAAGAAGCCCAGGGCTCCCACTGACTCTGCATTATGGTGAGTTGATATCATAGTGTATAGTAATTGTATTTTCCTAATATGAAGTGTAATTGTTGTATTCAGATTACAGACTATGAACTGACAAAGGTTTTTGTTATTGGAACAATCACGCCTCTACCTGGTCTGTGGAAAAATTTTCATGCATGAAACCAGTCCCTGGTAAAAATGTACAAAATATTAATTTATTATATATTAATATTTTCATCTCCATTTTTTTAACTATCTAGAACAAAAGTGTAGGCCTTTGGTGACTTGTAATTACTTATAAGGCATATCATATCATATATTAGCGGCAGTAGCTCAGGAGATAGAGATGGGTCATCTTTTAATCAGAAGGTTTATGGTTTAATCCCTGACTTCACACCCTAAGGAGGGAATTCATTTCTGGCGCTTACATCCATGATGTCATTCTTCTGGTCACTACTCATGGCTCGTAGTCATAGATGGGGGTGGCAAAGCTGATCGACTGGTAAATCAACAACTCTCTCACGCTCAGCTCTCGCAGCACACAGCATTAGTGCAGAAACTGCACCAATCTGTCCATCAATCTCCCACTCCTTCCTTCCCTCACTTGTGAACAAGATCCTGAGATACCTGAACTCCTCCACTGGGGGCAGCAACTCATTTCAAACCCAGAACGGGCGTGCCACCATTTTTCAACATCCTATATTTCTTTTATGAAAGATGAGGTATATAGACCACAATTTTACCTTTGCTTACAATAACCAAATTTTGTGCCTTTTTGTCATTTCTGGCCATTTGAAGCACAAAAACTTATTTTATGCTTGCAAAAGGTCAAAAAATATTATATTTCATGTTTTTCTTTGGAGGAAGGCATATGCATATGACAGCAAAATAAGATTCAGCTAGCGGCGGCAGCAGTGCACCACACCTCTGCAGCACTGACATCTACCTTACATCTAATCTTGTCACAAATGGCAACATCTGAAGTTTACAAAACAAC
This sequence comes from Etroplus canarensis, assembly GCA_015106775.1. Taxonomy (NCBI): domain Eukaryota; kingdom Metazoa; phylum Chordata; class Actinopteri; order Cichliformes; family Cichlidae; genus Etroplus; species Etroplus canarensis. Next base: position 8,240 of record VUQH01020123.1, on the reverse strand, counting down.
ATCTGGATTAGCTAAAAAGCATCAGATGCAGAGAAAATTGAGATATTGTATTTCAACAAAGCCATACGTGGAGAGAAAAGGAAAACATTCGATGAGAAGAACACTTTGCCATCTTGTTAAAAATAAGGTTGTGTCAAAGCAAACACTCAACAGCAGAGGGAAGAACAGATTCCACATTTCTGGATTAAAATCTCATGCAGACAGTAAAGAAACAACAAAAACCTGAAAGGAAAGACATGAGACCTCAAAATCCCCTATCAACTACTTCAAGAAATACAAAACTGAAGCTTTTGGAACATCTCTCACAGTACCTGATCTGAACACCGCTGAAAATTTGATGTGTAGCTCTTAAACGTGTGCATACAACACACCCTAAAAATATCTGAGAACTCAGTGATATGCAAGGAAAAGTGGCTGACATTTCATAAATCAAAAATAAAAGACTGTTGGGGTTAAAAAAAAAATCTGCACCAAATCCACACTTTTCACATTTCCCGTTGGCTTGAAATACCAAGGTATGGTGCAAGGCTTATTTTTAACATCTGTATTTACTACTTTTCACTTTTAAAGTACATAACTGTACCTTCACCTCAAATAATTTATAGCCTAATCATTTAAAAACCATTTTTTTGACCAGTGGATCCTATTAAACAAGTCTTTTTCATCTTACTTAAAACCAACAGAGGCAGCCTGAACCAACCAAAGCATAAAAAGCGAAGGTCTGTGCTACTTTTACCTGAAATTACCACCTACTGTCTTTCTACCAAAGAAGTAAGAGATGTGAGTCAGCTTTACGATGGTGAGTCATCATGCTCTCTGCTAGCACACTTACTTTTTGCCCACAACTAGAGAGAAATAATTTCAAGATTTAACTCACTCTGCGTGGGTGATGTTCCTCCAACGCGACTTGGCAGGTTTTGGAGGAGGAGCTCCTTGATTCTCCCCTGGCATGAACATGTCTGGGGGCAGCTTGACGTTCTGGTAGTCTTTGGCCAGGGTGAGCAGGGGGTAGCGACTCGGATGGCACTCAGGCAGGGAGAGCCGCATGTCTGTATCTTCCGCCTGAGGACCACAAAGCACGTGAAAAAGTCCACGCACCCGCGCATATTCGTAGTTGGTGTCAAAGGAGTCACATTTGTGAGTACATACGCATCGATAAAATCCTACAGAAAAACCTTTGCAGCTACCCTCAGAAAACACACGCTTATCACATATTTATTTTTGGAACAAACAATAGTCACCGATTCACTCACCTTTAAGCTGAAACGGGTATGGCAGGTAGTTGGAACAAACTCATTGAAAGGCAAAGTGAAGTCTATATTGAGCGTCTCACCGCAGGCTGCCAGGTACACTATAGAAGATCAATAACGCAATTGATTAGTCTGCCCTCTTCTTGGATTAAGGGAAGCACTGAAAGATATATCATGACTTAATAAAGTTAAAGTGTCTTGGACATTAGCTGACAGTGTTAAAGAGGTGTTATTGACTGCCTTCATGGCTCCATGTGGATTTTTTTTCTTATACTTCTGCTCAACATATACATAAACAGTAGGTTTATCTGATACCCTACTGTATTACTTATAAATGAACAAGAGTGCTTAAGTGTAAATTCACACCTACCAGGAGGCATTACTTCTTTTCAAATGACATGTACAACCATGTGCGTCTTAGCTGAATCAGCAGTCTGTGCTCAAGCTCAACATGAAATATGCAGTGGATATTAAGAGCCTTTCATACAGATGATTAAGCATTTGATGCACTATTAAACCATCTTGGGCTTTAATGGGGGCACATTTTATAATCTTACAGATGTTTGATTCATTTAAAGCATTAAGTGGCCAAGAACAAATGCTTTTTATTGTTTATTTAAAAGAAAGTGTATTAGAGTGTGCGTATATATATATATATATATATATATATATATATATATATGTATATACACACACACACACACACACACACACATATATATACTACCAGTCAAAAGTTTGGACACACACCTTCTCATTTAATGGGTTTTCTTTATTTTCATGACTGTTTACATCATAGATTCTCACTGAAGCCATCAAAACTATGAACGAACACATCAGAATTATGTAGTGAAGAAACAAGTGTGAAATAACTCAAAACATGTTTTATATTTTAGATTCTTCAAAACAGCCAGCCTTTGATTACTGCTTTGCACGCTCTTGGCATTTTCTCGATGAGCTTCATGAGGTAGTCACCTGAAATGGTTTTCACTTCACAGGTGAGCCTTGTCAGGGTTCATTTGTGGAATTTCTTGCCTTAATGGGGTTGGGACCATCAGTTGTGTTGTGTAAAAGTCAGGTTGGTACACAGCCAACAGCCCTATTTGAGCCTGTAACTAGTCTCTCACATTAGTACTACAGTGCCATCTACTGACATAGAAATGTACAATGCATTAGAATAGTTCGCAATTTTTACAAAAAATCAGAGAGTAGTTTGTTTCCATAAAACTAAACGTGTTTCCAACCTACTTCACTTGATTACCTCAAACCTTGTGGAACTCTCTGGACTCTCTCAGGAACAGTTAGACTCTAACTTACCCTCCCCTGTCTCGCTCCATCACCACCTGGAATCATTGGACTGTATTTGTAATTACTTACCTTCATCAGCAACAGAGACAGACTCGTAACACTCACCTGCCTGTCTGCATCTGCACCACAGCCACATTCATAAACATACTCTGTGAATACAAACTGCCTCACAGTAAACAAGCCTTTCTAATGTTCATTTGTCTCCGTCTACCTTGGTGTCTGAGGGACTCGGCAGCTCGCATCTTTTGCTGTTTTTGCACATGCACTGCTGTCTGGACTGACCCAACAGAAGTGCATTTAAAAACTCAGATGTCCTGCACCATCAGACTGGACATTATCTTTCTGTAGTGGATTTCCAGTACTTTCATATAACTTTGTGCTGTTTTAGTGTGCTGTTTAGTGCTGTCATTGTACATCTTTTGCACAACCAGTCACAAGGGTGGCTGTGACTCAGGAGGTAGAGTGGGTTGTGTTTTAACCAGGAAGTTGGTGGTTTGATCCCTGGTCCTTTCAGTCTACATGTTGAATTGTCTTTGGTCCAAACACTGAACCCCAAATGGCTCCTGATGCATCCATCGGAGTGTAAATGTTTGCATGATTACTTAAGTGTGCATAAAGGCATAGAATAAAATGCTGTGTGTGTGAAAATGTGAATGAGGCTTGTAGAAAAGATCATTTTTAAGTGCTCAGTAAGAGTAAAACAGTGCTGTATAAGTACCACTTTAATCACACCACATTAAACAAAACTTTAACCACCTTCAACCAGTATGAGCTGTCCAATCAGAGATGACAGGACAATAGAGATGCTGTATGCAAACATTAAGGATGTGTTTACAAGTGACTTTTGACTTACTGGGAGGTATTCTGTGAGCAGCATGGAAAGGACATTGATGGGCTCATAGAATTAATCACTGACTGTATTCATTTTTGCACTGATGCCATATTCCCATCAAAAACTATTAAAACTTACCAAAACAAAAATAAAAACATTAGCTGAAAAAAAGACATCAAAGTTCTCTTCAACAGGAAGAAGAAGGCCTTCAGAACTGGAAATAGGGAGAAGGTGAGAACAGTTAAGAGAGAAATAAAAAGATTGATCACAATTGCCAAGGACAAATGCAGGAGGAAGCTTGAGTGGAAGATCCACCAGAACAATATGAAAGAGGTCTGGAGTGGCATGAAGACCATGACAAACGGTTGCAGATGAGTTGAAGGGATTGTAGACTCTGCCAGTGACCTAAATTTGTACTTCAACAGATTTGACACTGCGGCTGCTGTTACAGCTCCAACCTTCCTGCTGTTGGCCTGCCACTGCCAGCCACTCCCTCTCTGCCCCCACCTCCTCCTCGTGGTCTCTCAGCCTCCTCTCCCAACCCCCAGGCCTCATGGCACTCTTCACACCTTTCATCCCAACACGTCTATCCCTCCCCTTCATGTCACCTGGAGAAAGCTCCACTCAGGCAAGTCTGCAGGTCCTGATGGTGTGAGCCTCAATTTTCTCAAAACTTGTGTCCTTCAGCTTTATAGAATACTGCCTCAAATTTTCCAGATGATCCTGAATCAGAAAGGGTCCCCATGCTGTGGAAGAAGTCATGCCTCATAGATGTCACTTCCCAGTGACCCTAAGGACCACTGACCCATGGCACTGACATTACACATCACGAAGACCCTAGAGAGACTTGACCTGGACCACCTATCTTCAACCCACTGATGTACCCCTACCAGTTTGCCTACCAGCCCCAACTTAGAGTTGAGGACACCATTATCCACCTGCTCAACCATGTCTACACACCTGGACAAGCCACTGAGCACTGTTTCTTTTTTACTTCTCCGGCACTTTCAACACTGTCAGGTTGGCTCTACCGGGTGAGAAGCTACCAGTGATGCAGGTGGATGCCTCCTTCATGGCCTTGATTGTTGACTTTCTGACTGTCCGACACTATGTTCGTCTGAAGCACTGTGTGTCAGCTAGTGTGGTCAGCAACACTGGAGCCCTCCAGGGGACCGTTCTCTCTCTCCCTTTCTCTTAACCTTCTACACCACAGATTTTAGGTACTGAACAGAGACTTGCCACCTCCAGAAGTTTCTGATGACTCTGCAGTAGTGGGGTGTATCAGAGAGGGTGATGAGGAAGAGTACAAGACTATGGTGGGCAACTTTGGCACATAGTGCAAACAAAACCAACTGCAGCCTAATGTGACAAAGACTAAAGAACTGGTTGTGGACATGAAAAACTCCAAAACACCAGTGACCCCTGTTTCTATTAATAGGGTCTGTGGAGACATTAGAGGACTACAAATATCATGGTGTTCACATTGACAATAAACTGGATTTCATTAAACACACAGAAGCCATCTACAAGAAGGGCCAGAGCTGTCTCTATTTTCTAAGACCACTCAGGTCCTTTGATATCTGCCAGACAATGCTCATGAAGTTTTGTGAGTCTCTGGTAGCCAGTGTCAGTCTCTATTCTGCCATGTACTGGAGCAGCAGAGTAAGGGTTGCACACACCAACAGACTCAACAAAATTATCTGCAATATCAATAATGCTGCGAGTCTGGAGCTTGACTCTCTGACAGTGGTGCCAGATAAGGTGGATGCTGTCCAAGTTAAGGACAATATTGAACAATCCACCCTCTCTATGACGTGCTGGACAGGCAGAGGAGCTTGTTCAGCAGTAGACTAATTCTACCACAATGCACCACAGAAGACCACAGGAAAGGATAAAGTGGTATGGTTAAAAATGTGACTTGCAGTCTGAAGAGTTTTGAGTGGTCATTAAGACCACAAACTCACTCAAATGCAATTAGATTACATTTTGGTATAGGGGGTCTATAATCATTATCCATCTAAGATATCAGCAAGCCAGCTATCTACTTCCCTTTTACTGGGTAGATGGCTTGTGTCATCCAAGGCAAACCCTGTGGCCCTGATCGTGTTAAAAGGTTATTCAGTAATGATTGATTTTTTTACAACAGCCCCACCTGCCAAAAGGAGAACAATAATACAGCAGAGGTGCAATCAGCTTAATCTAGGTTTAACTCGGAATATCATGAACACATGAACTGATTTTCGTATCCTGTTCTTTCTCAGTGCAGTTCTTAAGCCGAAAGGGACTGAAATCAACTTCACAGGGATCAAAATAGACCTTGTGAACCTCAGTGGGTTTAACCAGCTAATCAAATGAGTCTGAAATTACTCCCCACCTCATCCCTCCCCCCCATGGGTTTCCTCCCCTTTCACTAGAATGTCAGCGTCATTCATGCAGCAGGATAATTACACTTTCCCTACTATAAGTTCCCATAAATTATGATACAATAAAAAGCTATTTATCTCCCTCACTGAATGCACTGAGCAAATGAAAGGACTGTTTATGAGTCACTGCATCATTTTTTTTTATTTTACAGATGAGCAATAAAAGAATGTTTTGGCATCTGTATGGAAGGAGTCTAACTGCAAGCCTGCTAATGAAGGAAAATAATTTATCTGGCATGTTCAAAGCCATGCTGATTGGAACTTAAGCTTTCATTAAAGATTTGATGCATCCCAGCCGTTGGCAGACCTCGCCACTCCTTCTGTTTTTGTTCCTTCTTGGCAGCATCTTTTCACACACAACCCAACAGTCGCCTGCCATACTCATCCAGAGACATCCCCCAAAAACTGAATTTGCTGTGACTCCTGTGTGCTCACCTTGTCCCTCTCACACTCACTGATAATGTGTTATTCCAGCCAAGTGTCACAGCAGCACATTACATCTGTAAGTTAACCAAACGTTGTAAGATACAATGCTGCTCATACAGTGGCACACTTTGTAAGTGCTACAAGAAATTATGCAATTTTTAACGATGCAACAGCTACATGCAGCTCATCTCATAATTCCATTATTTGGCAGTTTCATGGAAGGGTAAACCTTTTGAAACAGAAATAATCATACTGGTTAAATTCAAAGGATTATTGGACAGAATTAGAACAATGACTGGTTTCTGCAGTCAGTCCCACTTTCAGTGGTATAGGCTCTTTCCAGCACATGGTTATATAATTTTTCCAAAAGAATAAATACTAACAATGAGTTTGTTTGTTAAATGGTTGTGACTCAAGGTATGAGACTGAAGGGATAGGTGATTTTCTACATAGTCCTATCTGCTGCATGATGGTGCAGAGTGCTACCTTTCAGTCCACTTGTGAGACCTTCACCTTTGGGGTGGGTTGGGGAGTGGGGAGTTTAAAGCCTTTTTCTTGGCCCCTTTTTCTTCTAGTCAGTCTGTTCTCATATGTGTTAAATGACTTATTAGTCTTTTCTCCATTCTCCCATTTGTGGGGACACTAAGATGAAAATATAGACAGGCTGATTTAGTTCAAT